>CM077666.1:13227500-13245000 GCA_039707655.1 Elymus sibiricus | reverse complement strand
TCTTTCAAAAGATAACCCTAACCCCTGGGTGGGCGAAAGATGGAGACAATACTGCCGTTGAAGCGCAAGAGTGAGCAGCAGTCCAGTCAGCCCTTGCTTTCAAAACTTGAGCAGGAAACTTCCAACCAAATAGGAGGGAGGGGCACTCTCAAATAGGAATGCAAACATAAAACGCGTTCTCTTGAGTGTCAATTCCTCTTCTGACCGAAGTGAATAACAAACATCCCTTCCATCTGGACACTGAATAATGAGAGAATCGTAGAAGTTATCATAATCCGGGGCTAGAGTCTTTGGCTGAACATCCACAGATGATCGATTCCCTGCGCTAGCAAGTATTTGATTGGAGTGGGGGTTAGTTGGCTCACCATATGGTATAGATTGATAGATATATTTGATACGTCCTATAACATGGAGATGGAGATAGCCAAGCCCCTTTCTTGAAAGGCAAACCCTCTTTATCATCCAACACAGGATCTCCCTATGGAATACCACCATTGTCTTTCTCCATCTCACTCAATAGTATATATCGGTATAAATAGCTCAGCTCACAAAATAGAGCGAGCAAGAGCTCGAAGTTGGTAGGAAAGTTTGGATAAGTCGACTCGACTCCTTAGTGCAGCGTACACTTGCTTCAGCAAAACGAGGCTCATCCATTTGTTTTGATCCGAATCACACTCTAGACCAGCTCTTCTTATAGAGAAGGAACTCCACTTTGATAGTCATACGAGAGGGAAGAGACTCAAAGTTGATGAGAATAGTCGATTTGACCGGTATCACGAATAGCAGTTTTAGTAGAAAAGGGCGTTGATGATTGAAAGGATTTCTCCTCGAACCACTAGTAACTATGTCAGTTTTTGTCATTCTGATGATACTGAATCGGATCAATATTTGGAATAACAATATCTGATCTATCAAATCGATTCATCATTGAGAATGGAATAGTATAACATAGGAATTTGATCCAAACAAACTCCGAATTGGGATTTCTTATTGGATCAGGAATCCCATTGCATTTTTCATCCTTTTCCATTTTTATTCTTTCAGGCAGTTTTGGCTCGCAATAAGCTAGGGTCCTGATCGACCAAGACTACGTCCTATCTATCTACCTCTCCAAACACAATATCTTGAGTAACTATGATGGTGACTACATCTGCTGGCATGTGATGTTTGGACATAGAATCGAGTCCTTGTGAATGGGCAAAGCCAGGTGCTCTTATTTTACAACGGTAGGGACGATTACTCCCATTACTGACAAGAAAGACACCAAATTCACCTTTAGGTGCTTCAACTGTGGTATAGGTAGAAGGAGCTGGTACGGAAAAACCTTCTGTATAAAGTTCGAAATGGTGAATTGAGGTAGAGTAGACCGATGATCCGGTAGTCATTTGGCCGGCTATGGAAAGAAAAAGCTTGCATCTGCTCCCCCTAAACTATAACGGGTCCCATCTCTCTCCAAACCTAACGTGGTAGTTTCCCGTCATAAGGCTTTCCATCTATAGATTGAGCCATTACCCACCAAGGATCCCATTCGTTCAGAACTCAGTCGACTGCTTCTATAGATAAGGCAGAACGTCCTTAGTTCAGCATTATAGCACATAGTCTCCGACGCTACTACAGTGCTTCGCTAACTCGAAGTGCCTCGCTATGAGAATGACGTGTCGCTAACGCTCGGCTAAGTCGTCGAACCCTCGCGCTGACCATTCGCTTTCTCAGTAGCGAAAGCGCTTCTCTTTGCCCCTTAACTTCATAAAGTATTTGGAAAGAAAAGAAAGAGATTCTTGGTTTTATTGCTCCCGCTTCCTCATCTGCGCTCATCAAGCCAACTTTGCTTTTTGGTAGGCGAAAGAGGGATTGAAGCGGACATGTCAAAATGACAGCATCAAAGATATCTTTATACACAGGAACGATTATTCCGGACTGCGTTCCGGAAAAAGTAGCCTACTTGACAGAAAGGGTGGGCACTCTTAGCGCGGAGGTAGGCACTCTCGTCTTTCAACCCCACCGTCACTTTGAATTTAGTGGGGCACTGTTTACTTACAGCCTCTATGAGTTGCAAGTGAATGGGGCCGGTGCGTGGTGAACGGAAGTATTCATCAAGCCATTTCTCGCCTTAACCCCTAAACTAAACAGGAAGAGGGGTACTTGACTAATAGGGGGCAATTGCATTGCACCTGACTGTGAGGGACCTCTTGATACCTTATGTTCACTTCCTAACTAGTAGCCGGTTTCCTGTCGCGGAAGCCTTTTCCCAGTGCGCGGAGCCCCGATGAGGAAGGTGTTAGTGCTTTCTCATGGGGTCAATAATGCTAATCCCTCTTTTTATGCCGGGAAGAAGATAAGAAAAGGCGAAGCCTTCTCTTGGTTTCCCAACCTGTTGCTTCTAAAGGCTGCCCTCTCTCGGCTGGATTTTGGTCCAGCCTACTGCGAGGATCCCGTATCCCGTACATTGTCTTTCTCCATCCTGGGTTCCCATGGTTCCTATGCCACCATGTTTCCCGGTCCTTTTCTTTTAGTGCTTCGACCCAAAGCGATAGCTTGACGCGTTTTCCGTGGATAAGATGGCAGCGCTCCAGCTCACTAAAGAATGGGACGGCAGTGGTCCGCTGGCAAGCTCATTCTGATCCTGGACGCAGTACATTGGAATCCTGAAGCACCACCACAAACGCTACCGCGCGTGCGCCTGCGGTGCGGTAAGGCACCACCCTGTTGTGCCAGCAACCAACTCCGGCATGTCAGCTTAGTTATCCTCATCAAGCCACAACCTTGATGTCTAGCTTCCCAACTGGTAGACGGTTCCCTTTCCCCCGGATCAATGAAGAAGGGAGAAGTCAGTTGATTCTTCCGAATAACCGGAAGCGAAGCGCTATGCCGGGGCGAGGGGACGGGAAAAGAAACTGCTCCAAAGAAAGATATTGGGGTTCCCAATGCTTCTCCACGCCCAACGAGATGCACCAACCTCTGGATGCTTTACTCCTAACCCCACGGCGGTTCCGAGACGGAGCTTAACCTGAGTCTCGGTTAAGAACGGCGATGATCTACGTTTCACACGGCGCAGGATTCCATGGATAGTTCCATTCAAGATCGTGATGGAGGACATAGCTTATGATCATCGGCTTTGATCAGGCCACTAGGCATTTGATTAGCACATTGCACAATGATCCGAACACTTTGTCGCATCTCTTCGATACGGATACAGTAACGATCATAGCGATCTCCTCTGGTACCTACTGGTACGTCAAGATCCGATTGATCATGAACATCGTAAGGTGTTGCTCTTCACGAATACCAGCATACCCCAGGTTGGGATGGGTAGGCCCACCACTTCACTTTTGCACTTTCACTTAGGCACGGGCCAAGTCAGTGGGGGGACCCTGTCGGGCTCCTCCCCCCCCCCAAAACAAACTGTACGTGGGAGTTTCCCTTCATACGGCTCGAATCATTCTCAGATGCCCCGAGAGGCATCTTTCCTTATGATCTGGTGGTTCACACGCGCGCCAATGAGCACTGGCCGCAACAGCAAGGAACTATGACCAATAGAGTCAGACACAGAGCATCATACTTATTTATCTTGTGATGGTTGAGGAGTTTCTTTCTCAGAGGGTGCGGGATGCTTGCGGAGTCCGTGCCATCCGTACCACCATAGGTCGTTCTTGGGCAGATCCTGCTCCTAAACATAAGGGAGGGATAGGGGGGAAGGGGCCCTAAAAATCATATAAATAGGGTTGTAGAAAGACCACTTTCATTTGACGTTCCGGGGCGCCTGATTCGATCGACGAATTTGGCGAGCTGATCCTCTTTGATCCAGGAGAAAGCCCAGTTAGCCACCTTTTCGGTGCAGGTCACGTGACCTACAGCCCGGCCTTCGCTTTTTGAGACTTCCTCTACCCACATATCTATGTGCCCGCAGCACTTTCATATATAGAAAGATGGGCTTACCATGTTCCATCAATAGCACCTAACCTATGCTGATTTTGGCGGACCGTGCTCCACCCCGGTGAACTCATGCGGTTCCGACGTGCCCAGAGGCCAGAGGAAAATCCGTTCACGGTCCGTAGGACCAACATCATTCGAAGGTTGATGGCCCACCCCTCCTAGAATAGGAATCTTTGACTGGGCTTACACACATTAGCTCACTTACGCTGTCCCCCCTCAGCTCACCCTAGCCCCGGGTACATCGTCTCCAAGGCTTCACACAAAATCTTCACTGACAACATATGCATGCTTTTTTAGGGTCAGGCAGAACCGTTGTTGCCTGATGGGAACTTCCCCCATATTGCTATCAATGTCTTCATGTCGCACGACCTCTTAACATTACACCACTGAATCCCCTATCCTTTGCTTGCTGTGCAGTGACAGTACCAATATCCACTAATCATTGTTTCTAGATACGGTTGCCGGTTGACATCTCTTCTAATTCGTCGATACGAGAAGCAAATTGTTGTGTGGAGGAATCAATATCTCGACATAAGCCAAGAGGCAGATCTTGTGCCACTCCACCAGGTCGTATGAAACTGAAATGCATCCTGGCTCCCGGGACTCTTTCATAGAATTCCAACAATTTCTCCCGCTCCTCAAAAGCCCGAAGGAACGAAGTTGATGCTCCCACATCCATAGCATGAGTAGTTGAAGCAAGTGAATGATTTGAAATTCGAGTTATTTCACAGAATAACACTCTTATATATTGAGCTCGTAATGGTACCTCACAATTCAAAAGTCTCTCTACGGCTGAAGAATGAGCTTGTTCTCGGGCCATCGTAGAAACATAGATAGGGTCAACGACGGAATGAACAACGAAACTTTACGACAGCTTTTTCGTACACGTTCACTTGAATCACAAACACAAGTGCTCTCTGAACCATGCAATAAGGTCACCCATAACACGGCTCTCCCACTGGAGTTACCTTAGCCCCGGGCCATGCTATTCCATGATATTGGAAAAAGTTGACTAATTATTATCATCGTCTTGAAAGCTGGGCGCCTTTTGAATATGAGTGGGGCTCCTAGTCTAGGCGGCGCCTTCGTGGAGCCAAACCGAAGGAAGAGCAAAAGGGCGAGGCCACACCCGTCTTCGAATAGGAGGGGGGCTTAGCTCTGGATCCCGCCTGCTTGCAGAAATGAATGGATCAGAAAGGGGGCTGGGTTCTATTTCCGGGCCGAGCAGGAGGTGAAGGCCAGAAGAAGAAGAGAAGTGCGCCTTCCCGGTAAGGAAGAGGATAAAAAGGTGCTGTCATCTATCTTGACATGTTTCCTGAGGCGTTGGAAATGAAGACCGGCTTAGAGAATCACTGGCGTGCTTTCTCTCCCCCATCGTTTCGCCAACAAAGAAGTCATCCTTGACTTGACTATTGACCATTCCATCCCTACTGAGCCGCCTCTTCAAAGAATCTACCTCTGCCTTTCTTTTTTTAGAACATACCCTTCAAATCAAAAAGAAAAAAAGAAAGAAAAGTTCCTCGTATGTGATTTAATCGGCCCTAAGGGAGTTTACTCGACCCATTCTCCAGTCACCCGCACTGCTCAAGTGTGCGATTCCGTATGAGGACCTCCTTCCCTTTTGCTCTGCCCACTCTCCGTTCACACGGTTATCAAAGCATAGGAAGGGCAGGCAGCAGGTACCACGAGCCCTCTGTCCCACACATCTATCAAGAAGCAAGTGTAGTTCACCGGTTCCACCGAATGCTCCTATCTCTCGGGAAAGATCGCGTGAGTGTGCAGTTATGCTTCGGATGCTTCGCCATGGAATAGATCGACTCAGTTCCCCTTCTTTTCTGGTGCACTCGCTTTGTATCTCCGACACACAAGGAAGGACGCGGTGGGAAGAAAGCTACCCTAGTCTCTGTCCGGTCGATCATTCCGCTGGCATCTTGGATTCACGCCTCCGTTTGACTGCCGCTCAGGAATGCTATAGTCGTCGCCATATTCAATATGTCACTTAGTCATATATGCCTCGCAGCGGGTCAGCACCTCTGAAAAAAAGGGAGGGAGGACTTCATTCAGTGACTCCGCGATCGCCCTCTAAACGATCAAAATAAGGTAAAGCTTGAAGATAAGTTTTGTACTCGATTAATTTCTCAGTCCCTCTAGTCGGGTGGGCGCCGGCCGGCCGGATCCCCCTGAAAACTGTACGTGCGGGTCTCCCAGCATGCGGCTCACGCCATTTGAGGTGGCCTAGCCCAGCATTCATTCGCAAATCCTGTAGTGAAATTGAGACTGCTCGACCTCGGAAGCTAATTCGCGTGTAGGCAGCGCTGTCTTAATACCATTGACTGTATCTATTCATTGATACATTGGCTCGCTCCTCCCCTCTTTTTTGAAGAATGAATGAGCTGCTCGGACCTTCCATTTCCGTCAAATGACCGGGCTTCCCCTGGCTCTTCCACCATCCAGGCTCCCTTTCCTCCCTATGCTCCCCCGGCGCAGGCCCACCACGCTTCGCGCCTGCGGCGTTTTCGCCAGACGGTCTTTGCCAGTAGTGCCATCCTTCCCGCAGGCTGTCTGTATGGGTGGGTTGTCCCTTGCTACTACATTCTGTTAGGCGCTATGAATTACAGGAAATTCAGTGGTTGACTTGGACAGCAGGCGGGTTACATGTTCCACTGTGCCAAGACGTGAGGTGCAGGTGGTGATGATCACCCCGGGGTATGCGCTAGCGCCCTTGACGGGCACTCCAGGACCTGCCTACACTCGTGAAAACCCAGGTCGGTCCTCCGACCAGATGTGTGGATAACGAGGCCACCTTCACAACCTTCTCCCTTCTATCTTTATCCAAAGTCAGGTAGGGCGGTTCGCTTGAGTTGCTCAACCATCCCTTTGCCCGGTGCTCATGACGCGCTACGGAACCTCCACCGTGCTAACGGCATGGGAGCCTACTCAGCATCAGTGGCTTCGTGCCGCACTGGAGTGATCTAATATGTGGTTCCGCATGTTCCACCACTTCTCCGTTCATTTCCAATACTGATCGTGAAACACCATGAGCAGCAGGATGTTGAGGTCCGGAATTCGAAGTGAAATTCTTGATTTGCCCCTTCCTAGTCATCATGGGAAAGAAATAAGAAAGAAATAAGAAAGAGATTATTCCCCTAGAGCTTGTCCAGTACCACCAGTACTCAAAATGCATCTCCACGCGTCTACCTGGCGCTTTTATTATCCGCCTTGCATGCAAGCGAAGCGCTATTGGCGGCAATTAATAGCTCATTGAGCGATGATTGATGCAGTCAGTTAGTGCCCTCGATTATTCTATTCCTGGTAGAAGGATCATGGCGCCCCAGAAGCATTCCACCCAGCAGCAGCATCTCCTTCAACCATGCGAGGACGAAGCTGATGTTAGCTACATTCGAGCGTTCACCGCACAGAGGCAATCTCGAACACTACCTATGATAATAAATCCAAAGGAAAGGTCGACAAAATTATTCAATCTGACTTTATCGGTATTCTGGATTGAGTAAAAAAGGGATATATGAAGTTCAAGGCCATGCCAAAACCGTCATGGCCCTATTATGTATAGGCCGTACTAAGCCAATAGCGAATAACAAACTCTTTCCTGCTCCCTCGACCTTAATTAACTCCCCCATCCTGCCAAGCCTCAGCTGCCAGCCCATTGTATCTAAGCACACTGCGGCAAATTGATACAAGTAGCTAAAGATCTCGCATCCGACATCTCCGACCGAACGGTTAGGCAACACTAGGGCGCCTGGGTCAAAATTCCGCTTACCAAACAAGATGTCGATAGGCGAACTCTGTAATTCCCCTCCTGCAAAAGTGATAGCAGCTATAGCCTCCGTGTGGAAGAGGGTAAGCTTTTGGCAACACCTTTTTCAGATTGGAAAGGATGAATACTTGTGTTGGGTCCTGCAGACCAGGATAGCCTCAGATCAAAATCTAATAAATGCACCTGGGGTTGATCATATTTTTTGGGCAATAAGTATTCAGGAATTTGAGCACTTATGTAGCTAAAAACTTTGCCACCTGAATACTTGATTCATTAAGGTTGTCACCCTATACCCGGAAGTCTCTATCATTTTCTTTGTCTGTTAAGCTTCATAGGGTTGGGACTCCCTAAATCAAACTGCAATCGTTGTTTATCAACCACTCACAACGACACTGAGATCTTCGGCTTAGCTCCCACAGGTCATCCACCCAGGGCGGAAGATAACAAAAGGGAGACAAAGTCCTAACTAAATCAACACACAATAACCTCAACCTTCTACCCATTCCATCCATCATATCAGTCGAGTCGAGGAGATTCGTTCTTATCTATAGATAAGGCAAGAGAGAACTTATGACCTCGCAGATGGAGAGGGATTCGAACCCCCAGTATTCCTATCAATACTTTGGTTTTCAAGACCGACTCTTTCAACCGCTCAGACATCCATCCCTGCGCTCAACTGCCCTATCTATCTGCGCGCTGGCAGGTAGGGGCAACTCTATGTGATTCGCTATGCTTTCTTGCGCCCCACCCCGTAAGCTGACTCTATTGCCTAGCGGTTAGCGACACTTTTCCGGTAGTACGAATCGCTATGCTTCGCTTCTTTCTATATGATAATATGCACCATCGGTTGCTGCGCTCCCTGCGAGTAATAGCAACAGAGTGAAGAACGAACAATCCTCAAAAAAGTCAGCAGTGAATGAGTCCGACTCGAGTTCGTGAGTCAAAGGCGTGGCAAGAGAGCGAGTTTGACTCACGAACGATCCGCAAGTGAAGGACCGATCCTTTAACGCCAGTACTGTTGCGAGGCTGGTACTTGGCGGCTCACGAGCAACATATAGAAAAAGGTTGCCCATCACTCCCTCGCTCCTTTTTGAAGGCCCACCGCTCCCCCTTTCTTTAAGTATCTATCCCGGCTTGCATTTTGGGGCGAGTACTACAGTTCCTCCATAATCACACAGAACGCCCAGCTTTGCAGAGCTGCTCTCTCCCCAGTCCACAGCAAGGTGTGGAATCTGGATCTACTGTGTGTTCTAACTCTATTGGATCAAGTCAGATACTAAGCCTTCTACTACTACTACTTAGGAGATCAAATGCTATATTTCAGAGATTGGACACTCTTACTGTGTTTTTTCAGGGCTGTTCCTGAGCCAGGTTCCCTGGATCCATTCTTACCTAAATGGATGAATGAAGAAGGGGGCGAGCAGATACGACGGCCACACACACTTCTTTTTCGCCGAATAAAGCCAGATCTACTACACGGCTAGGATCAGAGAAAGATTGAGAAAGCAAGATCAAACCTACTCTACTGTCAATTCAAAAGGTAAGCAGCCCCCGAAGACTTTATCAATGAATGCATCAAAGAAGTTTATCTATCTAAGTCATCGTATATAAGGGAAGAAGCCCGCCCCTGATCGAAGAATGAAGAAGCTAGCCTGGGTAGACTTTAAGAGCTCTTGCTCTGCTTATCCGTCTCGCTCCGTCTTGGAGGTCATAGAAAGATCTGAAGGGCCTACTCTTTTAGTTAAAGCCCTACTCTTAATAATAGTGAAAGCCCTCTTCTCTTACCTACTTTGACTCATATCTTCGGTATACCTCAATACAAGACAAGCACTGGAAATGATATTCAAGAAAAACTGGGCTATTGCCCTATCTAAGCGGGTTTCCCCTCTCCTCCACGGGAGTCCTCTTTTAGTCTATTTCTGTTCCTGTGTCTATCGCTATCGCCCTATTCTCTCTCAATTAAATGAGGGGGAGTACCTTTTCTTTAGCTTCCAACATGAAAGATTGACCCCCTAAAGTGCCAGATATGCAAGTTTGATGAAGGACTACTTACTTAGCTTAGCTAAAGACTAAAAAAAAGTGGACTTCAGGAACTGACCTAAGAATAGCTCTCTCTCTAATACTCTTGCAAAGAATTGGATAAGTGGAAAAATGCTAAAATGCCTTTCATTTCTCTTATAGGGTCTTTCTTTGTCCTACTTATAGTATCTTTCCTCCAGCCTATCGAAACTCGTGTTTTTATTAACCAACAACACATGCACTTTGTTAGAACTAAAGAAAAGGTTATTCAATCCACTAGTGCAACTGAAGTGAAGGAATTACCTATTCTGAACCTCCAAAAAGAAAGAGCTCATAACCACTGCTTGTGAACAGTTCTCCTCAACTGAAGGCGCACTACTGTTACTATCAGTCTAGTCTCTCGAGGGCACTCTTTCGATCTCGAACAAACTTACTTCTCCGGAAGAGAGATATTCAGAAAACCCGATTTCCAGTCCTGTCTTAAGAACCCGACTCCAAAGAAAGAAAAAAGAAAAGCGGACTAAAAGAGAACAACAAAAGAGAGATCACTTTCGACGATTGAACGACACGTTTATATCCAGATTGGAACTGGACTTGAACCTTCATATCCAGATTTCACTCCACTTTTACTTTCATATCAGGAACATCGACTTGCACTTTCAATAGTGAATTATTCACTTTCCGGAATTGGCTCATATTCACATAGGCCAAGAAAGACGAATAAGACCTTGAACTCCCTATTGCACGTATAATCGAGAGACTCATAATATCAGTGCCTTGGGTAAATGCCTACCAAAGGGAGAAGATTACCGAACTTTTTTCTGTCTTCTTCGCTTCCTAAAATATTTAGGGAACAGGTTGGCTTTCATGTTCATAAGTTCTCTTTGTCACATACATCCATCGCTTTCGTCTTTCTTGGCTTACTCAGGTGATCTAATTAATGGGCAAGCCCCACTCAAAGCATTTCAGTCCCGGAGCTCTTTCTTCTAAATGCGGATTCAATAGCACCGGTGACGAAAGCAAAGCATATTCAATCCACTTGTCATCTTGTGGGCCTGCTTCTTTCCGTTCTTTCTCTTCTTTTGTAGAGGTGTGTGTTGCGCCACGCATACAAATCTTTTTTTAGCCAAAGGGTGATTTTACCACTCGCTTCTGGTTCCAATGGATATGGGTTAGATGGATGGAGTCTTCCTTATTGAAGTGGGCAAGGCAAGCAGCTCCTCTCGAATAGGCTGATCGGTGATACGTGATTTTGGAATAAAAGCTAGATGACTCAGCCCTCTTCTCATCTCAAAGCTCGACCTCTGCCACTACTACTGCTTCCCTAGCCAAGCCATACTTCTCATTCTTTGCTTGAATCCATAAAAAACAAATTCCGTCGAGTTTCCTTGCATGGGTTGATTGACCTTGAAGTCCATATATAGATTCCCGTAGTTCATCTCAACTTGACCAACCATTGAGAATGGAACAAATAGGGGAGATGGAATTCTTCTATATTGTCTTTCAACCCTTGCTCTTGCCTTGGCTTCGCCTTCCACCTTCAGCTAAGCAGCGAACCCATGGGACGGGACCTTCGGTCTAGCCTTTGTTCGGGTATGGGACCGACCAGGGATTCTTCCATCCGAGTGAGTACCGCCCTTCTGATTTGGTTTGAGTACGAGACCGACCTTCTCTTTAGTTTGTAATTGGGCTTGCCCGAAACGAAGGAACCTTGGTGTGAGAACCCACCCGAGTTGGTAACCCAACGTTTTCACCTACGATTTCTCCCTCGTCTTCTTTGCCTAGCCTTTAGCTTCTTTCTTGTCTGATCTTAGATTTCACTGTTAGGAAATAGGGCATTACCTGTCACTCCGCCTTTCTAAGAAGGCCTTTCGCTTAGTTGTCCTTTCTACTAGAACTTCCCTTTAGTAGTTCCGGAACATCTATAGTATGCTTGAATGTCGGCAATTTTTCTATATTCTCTTCCTCCTCGTCCGTTAGTTCAGTTCCTTTCCTTAGTGAAATCTGCCCCCCTCCATCTTTCGAGAACAACAAGAGGGCATTCTCAAGCAGGCATATTCTTCTTCACTTCCTAAGAAGGCATTTTCTTGCTAACAAGCCATTCTGGCAAACAAATGAGCTACTTCTATCAAAGAGGAGCAAAGGCTAAGCGGAACTCCTCCCTTCGTGTCTTCTTCCTTTCCAATCTTGTTGCAGGGAATCTGGGTTCTTTTTTAGCCCCTAAGGACTGCTACTTTGAAGAATGAGGCCTGACGGTCTTAATTCCTAATGCTACTCCTACTGCTATTACTATTGTTACTGCTTTTGGGAATTGACATCTTTCTTCATAGGGGCCTAGCCAAGGAAAGCTTTCCCATTAAATGAATGTGCTTGCGTACTCTTCGATTCCTGCGGGAAGTATGGGACTAATTGAATTTTATTCTTGTCTGCTAAGAGAATTATTCTTCCTTACAGCTTGCATTCGATGCATCCACCGTACTAAGAGCTCCTTCTTGAAGAACCGATTCTGTAATTAACAACCCCAAAGGCGAATCTATCTAAATAAACCTAAAACTCCCATTATGATTTGAGATTTCCTTGCCATTGCGCCCCTTGCCTTTCTTACTGGATTTCCAGTTGACGGGGAAGCCTTGTCAAAGAAGCTTGTGTCGGAAGAGAAGTGGAAAACTAAGCTGTTCGGGCTTAACTTAAAAATGATTGCCCTAGTAGGAGTCAGAATAAGGTTGAGGCTTGAAGACAAGCAACTGATATCTCGGATCTTGCCATAGCTAGGAGCATGGATGCCCAGAATGCCCTCAGTCTATGTCTGTCTATATAGGCTTTAAGGAAAAAGGCAAGTAAGCCGTAAGCCAAAAATCAAGGCTTTTAAGGACCTTCGACAGCTTATAAATAAGCTAATAACAGATCTTGTGCATCTTTCGAGATGCGAAAAGAAGTAAGAAGGTTTACTATTGGGATGACGAAGATATGACCATATTTCAGATCGATTTTCAACAGACGAGATTGGATAGTAGAATAGAGAGAAGGATTTGCTGCTTTCTTAAAATGATAGAGAGTCAGGAGAGGGTCTATGTTAATAGAGCTCTTTAGATAGGGAGAGGAAAGACGTAACTAGACCGCGGAAAGAATAGAATCTTTTACCGCTACATCCGCTGGAGAAGAAAACTCAGCAAGGAGATTCCTATCCTTTCTCTAGTTGAAGACTAATCTGGATATTCCCGAAGATGCTTCACTTTGAGTTCTTGGAGTGACAACTTTCTTTGTAAACAAGGGTCCCTTACTCTATTACTTTTCCACTTCATTGATCTGAAAGAAGTGACAGAAGAAAGCTACGGGCATATACCCCTGCCCCGGGGGAACAGGTGCCACCTCAACAGCTATATTCTAAATCGTTAAGCCTCGCAACCCTTTCCTTTGTATCAGACCTTTCCCGCTTTCCTTACTTTCCTTCCTCACTCAAACTTCAAAAAGTCCTTCCACGAATCTAGGGAAGGAAAACCACCTCTGACTTCACCAAGTCTCCCTTTCTTTGGTCGAAGGCTTCAGGTCAAGATCCTTTTTCCTATCTATTGAAGATGCAAAGAGAGATGCTTCTTCCTCTTCAAGTTGGAAGTGCAAGAAGAAATGCGGTAAATAGGAGTTCCATCTACCACGCACTCGCCCCACACTCCAGCTAACTTCAGCATACATACTCAGCTAGGAGGAAGGTGCCGGGGACACTGTGAACACACATGTACTTGGTTGACTTCACGTCCCATCGCACAACCAGGTAAGATCAAATAAACAAACAGCTTGCTTGCCCAATCCCTATTGGGAGGATTTCTTGAGCTTGAACTTCCTTTTGTAGCTCCGCTCACAAGGACTTCTTTTCATCCGCAATGAAGCTTATACCACCACTTGGTCAGTAAGGCATGATTCAAAAAAAGATCAATCACCCCTTCCCTACTTCAATGGAAAAGGGGGAATCGCCCTTTCACAGCCGCCCCTCCACAAAATTTATACCTATCCGTTCGCCTAAGATGATCATGAACGTAGATAGTGAATTGCGTAGATAGGAGGAGGAAACGAACCAACCCGAAAAAACAAACAAAATGGAATGAGAGAAATGATCGGAACGATTCAGGAAAGAAAGAGAATGGCGGCCCCTTTCCTTTCGCCCAGGGGGCATCGTCGTCGGGGACAGGCTTCGAGGGTTCTTCCATATCTAGATATAGAGATAGATGATGATAGAGATCTAGATCTTTCTATAGATAGATCCTTTCAGAAATTTCTATTGATCCGCTTTCAAGATCTATGAACAAGAGAGCTCCAAAAAATCTCCATGTAAAAAAAAGAGACGAATAGATAGGGCTGAGCCAATAGCAGGACTGGGTACGATGATGGGGCGAGAGAGGGAAAAAACCCTTTGGGATGGATCGGGAAAAGTGACCTCCGGCTCAGCCCATGACTTCCTTCCCTTCGCATAGCTCAGGTGACTCCCTTCCCCCTTTTTTCCCAGAATGAATTAGCCCGACACGATGAATCCTGCCCTCCTGTCTTTCCTTCTCATTGAATGAACCACTGCCAGGGACGCCCCTATGCCTATGAATTCAATGATTTAAGGGCCTCGGGAGGTAACTTCGGAAAGAAAGCCTACTGGTTGGTCTGGTTGTCCCTCGGCGGTGCCCGGGCGGGCCTTGGTTCAATCTTGTCGATTCTACCTAGACATGGCTCAAAATGACGGGGTAAGGCCAAGTGTTCTTAAAACAAAACTCTCAGTGCACACTTCGGAGCACGGTCTTCCGTTAGGTCCTTTACGGACGACGAAAGCCCCTTGGCTATACTCTACTCTTCGCTTCCGGCTGTTCTGTTCTTTTCTTTTGGCTCAGCGGAGCTGAGCTGGGTTCCATTACACTCTGTAGGAAATGCATAGACAGTCCACACAGCAAACCGAGTCCCTGTGTGTGCCGTACGTACCGCCTACGAATAATAGGTAGCCCCACCCCAGGCAGAGTTTGTGAGCCGTGTAATAGGCAACCATTTCGCGCGGTTTGGGGGGCACTTGAATATGCCGCCGGCACCCGGCTGCGTCTTTACCCCTATCCAATTTTTGGGCCAATTCCCCCTTCGTACTACCAAAAAATGAGATTCTTGCCGAATCCGAGTTTGCTGCCTCAACCATTACAAAACTAATACCTATTCTGTTTAGTACTTCAGGTGCTTCTCTAGCATATAATGTAAATCTCGTAGCGGATCAATTCCAACGAGCCTTTCAAACTAGTACTTTTCGTAATCAACTCTATAGCTTCTTCAATAAACGCTGGTTCTTCGATCAAGTTTTGAATGACTTTCTAGTCAGATCGTTCCTGCGTTTCGGATATTCAGTCTCATTCGAAGCTTTAGACAAGGGTGCTATTGAGATATTGGGCCCTTATGGTATCTTGTACACATTCCGATGATTGGCCGAGCGAATAAGTCAACTTCAAAGTGGATCTGTTGTGCGAAGAGTGTGTTATGAACCGTGGCCGCCTACCTGCTTTGGTTGGTGGGGGCGGCTCCTCCGTTGTGGGTAAACGGGAAACCCAACTCTACGAACCCGAGGAAAGGCTGCACAGCTTCCGTAGGGGCGTTAAGACTGGAGCTTTTTGTAGTGCTAGTAGGAATGCAAGTGAATGAATCCAATCCCATCCCCTTTAAAATCAGCGAGGTAATACCTTATTCCTCGGGTCTTAACGCCCCTCTACGGCAATACAGGACTGACGAGGTGCGGGCTTGCTGTCTACTTGGTGAGCCTTCACTGCCCCCTTCTGTAACTACCCTTCTTTCGTCCGTCCACGAGGCAGTCAAAAGAAAGAGAGAAAGGGGCGGCTATAACGCAGGAGTCGTGGCGGTTGTATGCCACAAGGTCCCTATAGATAAGGGGACAAGTGAATCATCGCTTTTAGGCGCACGCAGCCCTCTACCATCCATCCCATTGCATTCCTGTTGTAGAGTATTGTACCGTTTCAGACCAGATACATCTATGGAAGAAAGGATTTCATAAAAAATCTGCATTTTTCTATTTTTTATCCCCATGCATTCCGTTATTCCCGTAACTATGGATTGATTGTCCCTACCTAACTAAATGGTAGTGGTCTAGGGAGCGCAATTGCTAGAGCATGGGAGAATGAAGAGTAATGATTTAAGCAAGAGCAGCCGGACAGACTACTATAGTCAGTCTAGTGACTACTATAGTCTTTTCTTTCTTTGTAGTTAAGTAATAATGTTTGGTATAGCAGCCTTTCCGAGCGAGTCTCTGGGATCTCCTGTAAACCCCCATGATGTGGTAAAGGGATGATATTAGGGGAAGCAGTGAGTGGAGATTCCCCTGCGGAGAGCCGGATGAGGGGAGACCCTCACATCCGGTTCGGAGGGCGGGGATATCCCGACCCTACTATCATTATGCCTTTGCAATGTTACTTGGTTCAACTCCATTTGTGACCTTTTCTCGTATGTGGGACTCTCTATCTTCTTGGGTAGATTCTAGATCGTCTTTCATTTTGTTAGTGAGTAGTTTTCTTATTAATAAGTCAAGTCAAGAGTAATAAGAGAACTGTAGGAGCTTGCCAGGACGGCTTGGTAAGCAAGCTACCTGTTATGTAGGCGCCAACTCCCAGTTCTTTCTCTTCTTTCTTTTTGATTTTTTATTCTCGTTTTTTTACTAAACGTATAATCTCCTTTCCGGGGAAGGGGTAACATAGACGGAGGCACATGTAGACAGATACAGACTTTTTCAATCTTTTGCCTAAGCGAAGTAGTTGATCCCTCCGAGGTAAGGGCGAATCGAGACCGAAAGCTACTAATAAAATAGCATAATCTGAACACATAGCTGAACACATAGTTTAAGTAGAAACTGTTAAAGCTCCCTGGTCTCGAAACGGCCGGCTTTGGTTCAGCTCTCGGGGCCACCTTACACACTAATAAAATCGTCAGCTTCCTTCCCCACTCATCGCCCTCACTTTAAGACAAAAAATCCAATTCGGTTCAAAGATCGTAATCATACCTCCAGCGGGCAAGGTCGGCTCAAGAAATGGAAGTTGTGAGATGGAAAGAAAACCACGAAAAAAGAACTGAATTAGGGATCAATCCATACGCGGCTTGCCTTCTCACCTTCCCCATAGTAAGCCAGCCAATAGTACCCTAACTTAAGAAGTTCTCTTAGCTAGCGCATGTCCGTTAATGTGACCACCGCATGCTCTGGCATGAGTTTCATGAATGATTTGTTTTCGAATCCTATCTCTCTGCGGAAAGGTATCTTTTTTCAATTCGAACAACGGTATCCCTACCTGGCAAACTATCCTCCTTTTCGAAGTCCCTAGTTTTGTCCTCTGCTTTAGTATTCCGGTTAGTAGACGGCTTCCTTCTCCCGAAGTTACGAGGTCATTTTGCTGAGTTCCTTCGATATGGTTCTCTCGACGCACCCTAGTATACTCTACTTGTTCACCTGTGTCGGTTTGGGGTACGGTCAGTTCACCGGGAGGATCGCCCTCCCAATTCAAAGTTTTTTCCTCGAAGTTTCAACCGTCGTTGACTATGACAACAGTCGCGACCGACTATTAAGATCCTCGCGACTTTGGCAGGGCGGTACGCTCTGCTCTCTCGCGACCTCCACTTAATGAAAAGACTAAAGGCCCCTACGGAAGATGAAAAAGGCGAGGACTGAAATGGGAAAGGAAGGACAAAACGACTTCGGTTCACACGTGAAAGTGCTTCGAAAGGTGTCAGCAGGTGCGCGGAGCCGGAGCCGGCATGTTC
>CM077666.1:13212500-13225000 GCA_039707655.1 Elymus sibiricus | reverse complement strand
GTTCCCAGCTGGATTGAGCTCAGTTGAGAGTGTCATGCTCTGTCAATATCTGTTGCAGGAGTTGTCATTCTATGTTACTAGAGTTGTCAATCTCAGATGCAGGAGTTGTCAGTTGCAGCCATTCTCGCTCTGTCAAGCTTGTGACTTGCGTTGTATCAGGTTGGTAACAGCTTGTATCTCGATAGGCTGAATGTAGCCAGGAGTTGTCTTAGGTTAGTCTAATGTGCCAAAATGTTAGTCAAACCACCTAGGTTGTGTTTGTTCTAGAGAGTTCAGCTAGTCCGAGTGATCTGGGTTATCCTACGTTTTATCGCTGTTTCGATCTTTTTTTTGACTATAGGGGTTTTGTAGCAGCCCAGCAGCATCCGTGTGACAGAGTGTCATATTAAGGATATAATAATGCTTTCCCCTTGAACCCCTTGTAGAAAAAGTAGGAAAATGGACTGAAATTGTTGGATAAGTGGATTTGCAGTATCTCAACAATCAGAACAGCGAATATTCCATCATCCAAACTAAGCTTCCTCAGATCCTAACCCATTGGTCATTATCGAGCCTCGTGACTCTAGCTGTGTTGATATCTTCGTATTACCTGTTATCATTCTATCTATCTGGTTATTGCTTTATGTGTTGGTTGGTATTGAACTATTTAAGTAGTATAGTTACTGATTCTATTGACTGAAGGATTGCTATTGCTGACATCTTCTATGATGGAAGCCGAGGGAAAGGCCACCAAGAGATTCGGGTGGGTCGGCCTTCTATATTACCTAGTCGCCCGTTACGATATTCCTTTACGAGAATAGCCTACTTTCGCTTCTAAAGTGCCTTTTTTTCAACAACTCAATAGAACTTTTTTCTTCTTTCATATTATGTTATTTGCACTTTTGATTTTCCTCTCTCGCTCCTGGACTCTTGTTTAGCTTGTTAGAGGGAATGATCCACCCGGGGATCCGGGGTTTTCCTTCCTACGATGAAGGTGCCTTAAACCGAATGAATATCTCAATCACTCGAGTAAGCTGTGGACGCACATTGAGGACGAAGGGAACGTGCTTCTGTCCTTCTATCATTGGACTGATCATTTCTTTTGGCTTTCTAGGCCATAGATTAGTGAACTTTCTCTTCTAATGAAATAGATCTTTCAAGTTTTCGTATGAGTCTACTAGTCATAGGTTTCTATTTTGTTAGTTCTACCGGAGATAGGTATGGAAGCCACTATGAGTATATATCCAGGTATGCTTCAAACTTCACCTCACGCCATAAACAGAATCCCTATCATGAGCGCAACTGTATTTACAAGTTCAGTAGCCTGAGTGAGCTTTGTCCACAATATGGATGTGGTGATTGTTCATAAACTCCTTGAAAATCAGACAGACTTATTATCAGTGCTCCAAGCTCCATGTGTTCTAGGGCTAAGACTACGTTGGTGTAGGCTCCCCTTATCCTTCCTCTGGCATTCGCCGATCGATTTCTAAATGAGTGGAATTTTGATTCTCTAACGGTTCAAATAGCAATGGTTTCCTGTTCCGCATTGACCCTAGGATTGGCGGCTTGGCTTAAAGAATATGGGATTCTCTTTTCGGCGGAAAATTGCATCTGAAAATGAGACTGAGACCTACTTTTCGAATTGTCAGAGGCTATGAGATCCACTTTCTTTTGGAAAGGAGAAGGGAGAAGCAGCATTTCAACTGTGTGAGGATGGACTCTAGACCCACTCATTCTGATTCTGTGATTGCAATTTCTCAAAATGGATCATGAAGTTGATCTTGTTTACTAACTCACTCTCGAAGTAGAAGTACCGTACCAGGTAACCAGAAGATAAGGCCACTCGGCAAGACTGGACTAGTTTAACACGGCTATCTAGTGGAACACTATATATATAGGACTTGTAGAGCTTGAAAAAGCTTGTTTTGGTCTTTTTTTTCTCTTTTCTGGGCACTGAACTTCATAGACAGACTTACCAACTGATGAGCCAAAGTAGCAAATTTCTTCTTACAGGGAGGGGCAGACTCTACGTTGGTAGATCGAACTTTCATTTCTTCCTTCCATTTCATCTGTTCAAGTAGTATCCTTTTCAAGTAGATACGGTTTGATACCAGACTGGTGTGCATTCTATGCTTACCCAGCGAGCGAAGGAGCGAGCCAATTCCTCTGTTCTGGTAGAGCCAATTCCTTTGAAGAATTGTTTACTTTCTTGTCTTTCCTCCAGTGAACAGAGTGGAAGACCAGGTATCTTCGTAGTTGGCTCTGGAATGATTGCTTGCAGGATTTCATATTTTCCAGTGATCAGCTTAGTTGGAAGAGATAGATAGGAGAAGCGAATGCCAGATGCGCGGTGTGCCAATCAATCCAATTTCGTGAGATCGAGTCAAGATAAGAAGGAAAAATTCTTTGGAGTAAAGTCGCCTGGAAGAAAGAATAGGAATTAATCTAGCTATAGTATAGATAGAGTGTTAGATGAAATGCTTGACAAGGCAAGGAAACAGAACTTCCACATCCTCTGTTCACACTACCTGGATTGGAATTGGTTCTATCGAGATATACTAACTTGAAACAAGAATTTCTTGGTAACGGCTGCTTCTTTGAAGCAAGTGCTTTCGGGTTGGCTCTTCTGATATGTGTATTTGCTACCCATACGGAACAATTTCATTGATGGAAGATGGATGGCTATTCTCCACATTTGCCAGCACAGTGCACTTTTTCTTCTATTTCGTGATTCCTTTCTTTCTGTCGTGATTTGAAAATGGATTTCTCCTCCTGGTTTTAGTCACACACGTCTTTTCCACCTAGGAAGGATGCCCCTACGATCATTCCATGCTCTGCCTTTGCCCGAGTGGTCCCCAGGGAAGGAAGCCAATAATGGGAGTGTCAGGGCGGAACTTCATTAATGAAAGGATTTGCACTGCCCCACCGTGCCGCAGGGACGATCTTCAATAGCCCATCATAGCACTCTCAATCAGGGGGTTAGGGAACTCTTGAAGATATCGATAGAATAACATTTCTGTTTCATAAGTTTCAGTGGACGCAGAGCCAACAAGTGCAGTTTTTCAGCGTAAGGTCAGGTTAAAGAAAGGCCTATTTTGATAAGCAAGGCATTGCAAACAAATAGGTAGAGCAGAGAGCTAACCTAAGGAGCGAGCTTGTTGTAGTTGGTCTAAATGGGGAAATAAAGGACTGTCCGCTACTACTTACTTGATTCCCGGGAAAGAAGGAAGACCGAGGGTAACTATGGAATCCCCCTCAGAACATATGGATCTACCCGATCCATAAAGAAAAGAACCACCGCTTTTAGGAAATTTTTACAATTCTCTTTCACTTGCATTTTCTTTCGTGAAGGCTCGCTCTCGTTCTTCTTACATTTTTTCCTTTTTTCTTGAGAATTGTATCTGTGGCTACTGCTGTTTTGCCAGTCTGTCTGTCCCCAATAATAAACTCTCGCTGACCGCGCCCTATAGGGATCATCGAATCGATAGCAATAAGCCCTGTTTGAAGTGGTTCGTATACGGAACGCCTGGAAATTCTACTTGGAGCAGGATATTCAATTAAGCGAGATTCGGAAGCTACAATTTCGCCTCTCCCATCAATAGGTTTAGCCAGAGCATTTATAACACGACACAAGTTATATACGCTCACGGGTATCTGAGCAATTCTTCCTGTTGCTTTTACAAAACTTCCCTCTTGATGCTAAACCATATCTCTAACTGAGTCAAATTCCACAATTTCTAAGAACGATATGCTTTTTTTCATTTTCCACTGTGAAAGCTTCTCTCAATCCCTCCCTAGTCCTTTCTTTCCTGGGCACAGGCTTACCTGGTTGACCGCCCACATTCATTCATTGTTCGTTCTGTTGTGGAATCGAACCACAGAGCTAGCGCAATTGGGATTTAGAGTCCCATACGTGAAACTAAAGAGTATTTTCAGTCCTCTACTCTACCAGCCAGAACCTAGAAGGACACTTCACACCCGATTTGACACAACTAGACTGGAAACACTGCTTGTCAAGAGCACAGACCCCAGTATAGAATACTTTTTTGAGTATGTTGGTAAGGTCCGGTCATTCGCTTCTGTGCTTGCACTTCTGCGTAACTAGGGGTGCAAGTCCATTACAGCGTACTTTCATAATTGAATCAAAAGCATCGATACATGAAAAATCTCTATATACGATATTTATGACACAGCATGTTGTTCTTTCAACATGATTCCTCAACAATTTTTTCATTGTAACTGACTCTCTGTTCTCTCCATTCCACTTTGGTTTTCGACTAATAATTACCATGATGAATTTCTCTTACTGCTTGGTTCCGCATTGGATTTTGGAAACTTTTGTTTAGAAAGTGGTGTCACGACCGTGGGGATCAAATGGATGGTTCAGGAAAGTCTAGTGAAACAACATGGTCTAATCATATAGATGACCATAGTGGTATGGTTCCATAGAAAACTACTGGAGGCCATTACCGCCACCGAAATGGTTTCCATGCTCCGTTGGATGATTTGACGATATCGCAGTATCAAGCTAGAACGTTTTCAATTTGTAGGACAGGAAAGAAACCTCATCCTTTGGTGCACACTAACCGATGAAGCTCAACCCTCTCTCAAACTGAGCTATTTCCGATTTTTCTAACAAAAAGTTTGAGTAGTTCAGTGAAAAAACGGTCAAGCTTTCTTCCATCCTTCCTAGCTCCTCGAGCTTGCACCCGCTCGACGCCTTTTCATTGTTCGTTCTGAGGTGGATTTGAACCACTCTCTCCGTTTGGATTTCGAGTCCAAATGACACGGAGAAACAGGATTTTCAGTCCTATGCCCGCTGCCAGCCAGAACGGGATTTTTTCACTTCACACCCACACAATCAGGATTTGATGGAATAGCTACATTTTTTTCTTATTTGATTCGGATACTGTGAATCTACTGTCCACCTTTCTCTTTAGTTTTCTCCTTTCTTTCTCCTCAACCTATGGATGGACTTACGAAAGAATAATATCTAATCTCCCCATCGCGGTTAGGATCCCATGAACCAGGAGTGCCAGCACAGGTTCCTCGATCTTGTAGGGGAACGCAGCAGAAAACAAAAATTTCCGACCTACGCACCAGCCCAGGATCACTATGGAGACTGCATACAAGGTTTGATCTGTTTCGTTACCGACTCGTAGCGCAGCGGAAGTAGAGTCGATGACGATCGGCGGTGCAGATCCCCGCAGCTAGGATTTACAACCTCCCAACCGCGAGGATGTACTCCCACATCAGCCCCTCGGACAGCCCTCCGGGAGGCGGTCGGACAGTCCCTCGGACGGTGTCGCGGACAGCCCTTCGGGAGGACCTTCGATAACCGGACAGTCACTCGGACAGCCCTTCGGGAGGACCCTCGAAACTAAGACGGCCACTTGGACAGCCCTTCGGGAGGCACTCTCGAACTAAGACCGAAACTACGATCTCTCTACAGAGTTGCACACATACGGTGTCATCTATCCGGCAGGGCTTCGCCGTCCAGAACTAGTTCCTGCCGGAAACTAGACAGCCTTTCGGCTCTACGAAACTATTTCGCTGGGAGGGAGAGAGAAGCCAGAAATGTCATGGCACTTGTATGTGAGAGCAAGGATTGGGAATATGGCAGCCCTCACCCCCTCTATTTATAGGAAGAGCAAGGGGTAGAGTGGGCATATCCAAAAATCCATGTCATCCCAAAATATCTTGGGAAGATATTTGTGGAAAGCCAACTTCCAACCATATCCATAAATCTGATTTCACTATTCACGACGACATTTTTCAGCGTCCGGTCGAACTGAAAATATTTATGTGGGCTTAGAACAATTCCAGTACCCACTAAAATAAGTTTCAATGCGATCCGGAACAATTCCGGTTTAGTGATTTTCATCTGCGAAAAGCATCTGAAGCGGTTCCGGCAGCTCCGGAACATTTCCGGTTTTCATCCCGGAAAATTCCAGAAAGTTTCCAGAACGATTCTGGCATCCTCCAAGAATTATCAGGCACGTGCCGAAACCAATCTGACTTTATGGTATCCCCTGAAACAACTTTTCAGTTTTACCGGAACTATTCCGATATCCTCTCCGGAACGTTTCCGTTTCGTCCGAAACTTTTTCGGTGATTTTCTCTAAGACTCCCTGTCTAGTATTCAGCAGATAGATGACCCTTAAGCGTGTGACCCTATAGGTTCGGTGAAGTATAGACATGACCGGAACTCTTTCCGATCAATGATCAACATCGGAGCCGTGGACACCCATATTGACCCCTATATCCACACAAATGAATATTCGAGTGAACCTCCAGTTGCCGTGTGCTATTCCTGTTGCTTCGCGATATGTTACAAATACCCGAGGTGAGAAACATCGGCATCCTCGTGGATCAACACTTGTCCACAATGCCAGTTACCTCGTTGCCGGTTTTTGTTCTCTTTTCTCGTTTCTGTGTTCCGGCATCCCTGTGATCAAATCACACTTGTGTCTGGCCAGACGATGATGGATACCGTAACACGGAGAGGGCCCAGAGATATCTCTCCATCGTCGGAGGAGCAAATCCCAATCTTGAGCTATCAAGTTACTTAACATACTTTTCCATGAACCCGTAAGCCGCCGTAATAGCCACCCATTTACGGATGACGTTTAACAAACCCCAAAGTTCATGAAGCAAGCATGAAGAAACTCGACACTCTCATGGTCTAAGGAATTATGCAAACATTAACTTCTCTGTGTTATTAACCATTAACTTATGACGAATGAATCTCATAGCATAACATCAATCGGGTCGATTCAACACAAGTGTTCTACTAACATTGTGCCCTCAAAATTGCCAGCATAGACATGCCCATGATCAGGAAAACAGGATCATCATGCAATACTTGAGCTAGTCTTAGAGGCCAGACTAGGAATACTTTTTACCGTTTATTATTCCACACGTGCATATGAGTCTTCCTCCGAGCCTCGTGGTTATTGTAGACTCGAGAACCATAGCAGTTATAGCATGGAACATAAACATAATTATGAACATGGAGATAAACAATAACATTTATTATTGCCTCTAGGGCATATCTCCTACAGACTCCCACTTGCACTAGAGTCAATTATCTAGTCAATGCTAATGCACTTTACACCTGTGGCACACCGGTGTAAAAAATGCTTCGCATGTGGTATAGCCTGATGTCCAACGGATCTGACAACTTTAGTTCCGTGTGTATCTTTGCATGTCCTCGCGTTTTCACGCTTTCACAAAATTCATATTTTGTGTTGACTTGGCTTAGTATATATGTGAATCACTGGTCAAACCTTGATTCCTCAGACTGAGTTATGGAGCAACTACCTGCAGTAGTATCCCATTGACAAAAGCCATCTTGGAACCATACTAAGTTCATGAATGAACTATATGATTCAACATCTTCTATGTCGCTTCGAAAGCGGCAACATACTTAGCCTTAGTTATAGAATTCGCCACAGTAACCTGTTTAGAAATGGTTTCCAAACACCGTGCCACCATATTGTGTATTACACAAAACCCTTAACTTAAATTGAAAATCGCATGGAGTATTGATGAAGACTATATTGATGTAACCTTTTACAACGAACTCTTCATGATCTCCGCTTGCGAGAAAACATGTCATCAGTGCTACTTTAGTACTCAATGACCCTTTTTCACTGTTGTCCATGATCAGCACTTTTGATCACTTTGGTATCTATACTCGCAACAGCTTTGGGAGTATCGGACATATCTGGTTGTTTTACATACCATGGAATACATGATTAATCCAAACACAAGAGTGTGTGGAATTTCCATCATGTAATTTGCTCATCAGTGTTTTGGGACACCGAGTCTTGCAAAACTCTTTCCATGTGACTTCGGCAAGAATCACTCCTTGGCGTTTTTAATACTAAACTGTTTTAGCATCTTGTCAATATGTATTTTTGCTTAGCCCCATTAGGTAAATCTATCTTCATAGATCATCATGCCTAATATCAAGGCTGTTTAGCCCAAGCACTTCATCAAAAAACTATTTTCAAATGAAGTCCTAATTCGTGTCAAGAAATTTATTTCCATTTAACAATGTGTTAAGCACACAAGGTTTTTAGAAATATTATTATGCTCCCACTTACTTTCTTGAAACCACAAGCATCTTCGTTATCCATTGATGAAATCAAACTATTTCATCAAAAACGAAGATTCCAACTCCATTTTGCTCTCTTCTGTCCATCGCTGGAACTCTGAAGTTTGCATACTTACTAGCATCCTCTGGATCGACAAAATACTTTGGACTGTATCTCATACAAGTCCTAGGTTGCATTTCCATCAGATGGAAATCCTTTTGGCATCCATGTTTCATATCTCATGTTGAAATATGTATTAATTGCTAGTTCAATCTGAACCGACTTTTAGCATCGCTACGGTGAGACAATCTCATCGTAGTCAACTCCTTGAACTTGTTATTGCAACAAGTCGAGCTTTATGGATAAAACTTTTTATCCACATCAGTTTACAGTTCCATAAATATTCGTTAGACTCTAAGTCTTCCGAAAGGTGTAATAAGATTTTAATCTTGAATCACTTATATGGAAACTATCTCAGATTGTATTGGCATTTAGCCAATTCCGGAGTCAGGGCCCATCAACGCTTCCTTGTGTATCGTAGGTATACTGTTGTCTAACAACAATATCTCGCTTGCGCACCTGAGAGGTTTGCACGAGTTTTGCCTACGTGGTTCAGCTGCAAGTTCGACCGAAGTCCATACATTTTATTGTAGAGACTTCCGTATCAGTCGCAGTAGGAAACTCTGGAATCACTTCCAAGGTTCGTTTCCTTTGATCTGATGACGAAGATACTGCTTATCTCGTCGAGTTGCACTGTTCTCCCACTCACCTTTTTGCAAGAACTATTCTCTTTAAAAGCATACCGTTCTCTGTGGCAAACCTTTTGCCTCGGTATAGTGGTGGGGGAATACCCAATTACTTGGGATAACCTACAAAGTAGTACTTGTCTGATTTGGAATAGGTCTGTAAATATTTTACACAAGCCCCATATTCCAAAATGTTAAGAAAGGACAGAGCATGGCTGGGCGTACCATACCATGGCGTCATTTCAACAGACCTGATGGCGCTCTTTTCAGTGTAAAAGCCGCAGTCACTAAAGCATTACTTTAAAAGGGATAATGGCAAATTGATTTATGTCATCTTTGATCTTACCATGTCGAAAATGGTTTGATTACATCTTCACAGACATACCACACACAGTGGTGTTCCGGGAGGTGTAAGTTATGAAACTCCTTTCACAACTCATCAGACATTCGCTAAACTTGTAACTCAGATATTCCTTTCTGCAATCTAGTTTGCAGAAACATAGTCTTTCTTGTTACAATAATTTCTACATCATATTGAAAACCTTTTGAATGATTTCAAAAGATCCAGACTTACGTCTCATCAAGCAAATATCCATATATCTACTTGAGTCATTTCTGAAGATAGATAAATCCACTGCTAGCAACAACATTTATCGGACTACATACATCAAAATGTATGAACACCAAATAAGTTCGTTGCTCGTTCCTTATGGCCTGTGAACGGTATTTCAGTCACTTCACTTTTCCAGAGGAAAGTTGCAAGTGTCAGATGATTCATAATCAAATGACTTCAAAATCCATCATAATGGAATTTCTCCATGCGGGTTTCTCCAATGTGACCAAATGCAGTGCCACACATGTGTGGTATTCTCTTAGTCTTGCGACATTTAGCGTCAGTGTTATGGATGTATCATATTACTATCAATATTCATAACATACGTTCCATCCACTATGGAAGCATGGCCCTTATGTTATTTATGATTCCGAACAACAATTGTTCTTTCATGAACAACACTCTTGCAACAAACATTATGCAAATGGGCTAGAGTGTATAAAACTCTAACATGATTTATGAAAGTAAATACAGAGGTAAAGTATTATTATCAATATTCATAACATACATCTCATTCATAATGAAAGTATGGCCCTTATGTTATTCATAACACCGAACATCAAAAGTTCTCTTATTAACAACCTCCTTGCAAGATACCTTATGCAATGGGCTAGAGTGTGTAAAAACTCTATAATGAATTATGAAAGTAAATACATAGGTAATACACCGATGGAAGGTATAGTAACTTTTACTAAGTTCCCAACATGTATTTAAACCTCATTCCTGCCAGTCTTTTAGGCCGTAGTAGTTCTTGCATCGAATTGCAACAGAATGCAATCGAGCGGGTATCTTTGTGATCAACTCACAATACCCAAGAATCAGTGATTAACATGTTTAATCATAATTCCCAAGAACTATTTCTTTGACCAGCCTTCTATACATCAATAACTTGTATGACTTTCATACATGAGCTGGATATTCCAGTCTTCTCTCTTTTTGCCTTTATACTTCTAACAGTTTAACTTTTAGTATTTCTTCTATCTCAGAAGAAGCATCCAACTTAAGAGTGGCGTTAGCCCCGGATTTCCTAGGCGTGAAAGTCTTACTAACACCCTTCGGACATTTCCTTTAAGTTGTTGTTTTATTCACCTTCATCATATGACAGGCGTTCTACTGGATCCCTCTGTCATTAGTCAAATGCATAGTAAACACCTTTTACTAATAGTTTGCAAAACAAACATTGCTTTGGATATCCCATATCTTTTAGCCTTTGTTTGTGTCTGAAAAATGATTTTCAGTTCCATGAATATCACATAGCTATCCCAAACTTTTGAAGTCCGGGTCTCATGGAAGCAAACATATTGCATTTGACCGTAACGGAATTCTAGCTATTTGGATCGAAGGACGAGAGTCACATTATCCATAGCATTAGCGGGAGAATACTAAAAGCATGCAATAGGACAAAGTCCTTCTCGGCACTCTTGAGGACAATCCTCACATTACGTTACCAACCGTAAAGATTTAACCAGATATTTAACAGCTTATTCAATTTTAACAGGGAAGGTGGAAACGCGAGCCATTCTTCTATAACTATTATGCAAATTTTCACTTAGACAAAGTTCATAATTAATTGCACTAAGAATTAAAAGAATTAATTCTAAAGTGCGCTCCCCCTCAAATCAATATCTCTCATAATTGATTGTGAGTGATTCAAGATCCACATTTCAATTCAACGCCATTGATGTGGACATCACTGATGACGAGAATTTCAATTGGTAGGCCAACTTGCCAATCACATCTCTATGTGATTCTTGTTCATCTTTCGATGCGTGTGTTCCGAGCTCATGACGGTCATGCCAGAACGTCAAGACAACCAAGTGATCTCGCTGCGAGGTCTGACCTCACCCGCCTCACACTTCCCTAATCGTTTGTACTCATGTGGACATGACGCACTCCGAGAAGTTAGGTGCCGTGACGGTGCTACACTTGGGAGAACACTAACTACTTGATATTTTTGTGAGAGATCACCCTAATAAAAAGCGACTACCGCGCAATCAAGAAGGGTGCATCAAAGGGATAAACATCTCAGGCAATTCATAATAGCATGATATGGTATAGCCCTTTCTGACGGAGAAGTCTTGTATTTCTTCGTCTTCGGCATTCGCGTCGGTGTTCACCTTCGCGAAGATTGCCACCACCTTGTCGATGCACCAGATAATATTGCTATCTCTATAGCTAATAAAATAAGTGCATTACTTAAGGTTGACACGCAGGTCATTAAAGTGACAATCATATGGCTCCAGCCATCATGCCGAATCATGACACACAGGTCATGTTAATTTACATCATATAGTCATCTCATACATAATCAAATTAATATGAGCACTGCTATACCACATCATATGCACATGCAAACCATCCTGCAAAACCAAGTTAGACGCCTCTAATCGGTTTATGCAAATTTTCAATTTACGTGGCTTCTAAGGTTTCGAAACAAACCGAAGCTACCTACGTTTTATCATCAAGTATGATAATTCAAGTCGCTAGATTAACATCGCGGGGTGTATGAAACACGAGATAATAAAATCTTGAGCCCCATACTAAACTTCGTCATACGCATGACCCCCGTGCAGATCATATCTGCATTGCCCTTTCGTCTGCGAAATTTCATCTTTCTTTTTAACTACGGTGGAATTCAAAGAACTGTTAGCACTTCGTTGATCAATCAGGATCGCGGATCGCCAGAACTTTGAAACTCCACCATACCGTTATCAAGATCAGAAATATGCAAATTCCAGGGAAGCAACAAGAACATCGGGTAACAGACTTCTTCTGCTACTCGCATAAATAATTTTCAGCAATAGATCTCATCTACTCCAAAATTATATTATGCAATACCCATACATCTCCATGTATTCTAGATCGAACCTGCATCTACGCATAGCACGGCTCATGATGCCACTGTAGGGGAACGCAGCAGAAAACAAAAATTTCCGACCTACGCACCAGCCCAGGATCACTATGGAGACTGCATACAAGGTTTGATCTGTTTCGTTACCGACTCGTAGCGCAGCGGAAGTAGAGTCGATGACGATCGGCGGTGCAGATCCCCGCAGCTAG
>CM077666.1:13040000-13207500 GCA_039707655.1 Elymus sibiricus | reverse complement strand
TGCTCCACTCATTCTACGCCAAGCACCCAATCACAGGATCAGAATCACACTCTAGATCATACCTTTCACGAAAGAAAAGGACAGGCAGCCGCTGCTAAACCAAGATCTCCATCTCTTGACTCCGTCAATCAATCTTACCTTATAGGGCACAAAGGTATATTTACCATACGAGATGTGTGCACCTACTAAAGGGAATAGAAAGATCTTGGGCACAAATACTCCACTTTTCATGAAAGACATAGATTCACCAATGATTGGTTGGATTAAATACTACATTTATTTGCTCAGAAGAAGGAAAGTTGGTTGTGAGAATGATTTCTCGTACGTAGTCTTTCCTAGGACCATTCCAACAGGATGCTCAGAGGTGGGTGGAGAAAAAGCTCAAAAGGCATACTTCCTGCGCTTTCAGAGGATCTAAATCAGTCTTCATCCTTTCGCTTTTCAAAGCCCCTTGCAATAAATATGTAAATTTGTTTCGCAGAAATTCAGAGATTTTCGATCTCCTCGAAAGAAAATGAGTTCGATCAGCAACACCGGTCTCTGCAGCACCAGGATAAAGACCTTCTTTTTACCCATAACCTTTCTCTGCAGCATTGGAACCAAGATCGGGCTTGGCATAGTTATGAGTTTCCCATTCTATTTAACTAACACTAACTGAAGCTAACCGGAAGCTTTCTTCTCATGCGACTCTTGGATCGAAAAGAGGCTGCTGGACTGGACCACGGCTGAAACTGCCAAGCACGGACTAAAAGCTTTTATCAAGGATTCCCGAGTCAAACGACTACCATACATAGCATAGAGCTGGAAGCTGCACTAGTGTACAGAGAAGACTGGATGTGAACACGGGCGGACATTGGCTATGTATGGGGCACTCACTAATCACTATTAGCAGGAAACAACAAGCAGAAAGAAAGATGAATGCACTTTCACTCCTTGCTCTTTAGCACGTACTCACACGAGGGACTCTCAAATCTCTATTTTAGACCATAATCTTTTGATCCCTTTACCGAAGTGATTGATAGCAGGGCTAAAAAATCATAGGGCTTCTTCTATTTTTAGTGTGAACTCACTTCTATTCTATATCAAGATAGGGGCTTCAGTACTTGGCTGACCGCCCGGTGGAAGACCTGGTTCTACCACAAAAGGGCAGCTTTCGTAGTCCAGGATTATTTTCCTCATATGTAATTTCACCTCAATGTGGAAATGTCTAATCTTATTCCAAAATATAAGGTCTTCATGACGGTCTGTCTAGTTTCAGGAATATAAGTACCGAAGTTCAATAGCGGTAGGTACCAAGGAGAAGACGAGTCAGGGCCAATTGACAAGAGTAGCTAGGCTGACCTTCCAGCCATACTCCATCCAATATCGAACGGAAGTGCTAAAGGTTTCATGTGATGCTGACCTCAATGAATCAGACCTCGAGAATTCGTTCATCCCTTTGCTCCGAGGATTGGTCGAGTACTTGGCCACATGCATGAGTAGGCCTGTTGCCGGGATGTCTGATTAAAAAGGCAGGTCCCATATTTGAAATACAAAAATAAGATCAGATAGCGCTCAAGAGGTTTTTCTCCATTCGAGAAATCCTTCACTCGCAGGGAATTCAAATAGATGTGTTGAAGATCATCAAAGAAAGGAAAAAGACTGAATTCGATCCATCTCCTCCCTTTTCTTTAAACCAAGAGCTACTCCTCCCTTTTCTTTTTTTTATGTAATTTCAATACGATTTCGTTTGTGTTCATGTTAATTTAGAACCCCACAGAAGTGAATAGAAAAAGAAAAATACCCCTGTGATACGCCTTCCTTTACCTATTTCTAGATTGATTGATGTTCAATGGAGGGAAACTTGCCATTCCTTCTTTCCTTTGAAATTGTACATTTTTTTGATTCTGAACTAATTGTATCCTTTTTGTTCCCATCGAGCTTTCTTGCCTAGTGACTAAGGATTTTCACACTTGTTGTGTCTATAAATGATTTTCTCATAAAACACTAACAGAAGTGTTAGAGGGATTCACTTTCGATAAGAATCCAAAAGCAAGTTCCCTATACTACCTTCTTTCCCTCCTCTGTTTCTGTCTTTAAGAGGCAGTGCATCCGGCAGGAATCGAACCTACTTTTTGACCCATTTTGCCTTTCTAGGTTGGTGGGCGCTTTCACCATTCAGCCATGGATGCTTTAGCGAGTGAACTAGGTTTTTATTTGTGAGCGAACTAGGTTTTTAGTGGCATTCCTTCTTGAGCTTCTATTTCTTCCGTTAAGGGAGATTTGGGAAAAGATGGAATAGGAAGACGTGTTTCCAGAATGAACAAGATACGGGTAGAGAAGGGGAAGTTACCAAAGTTAGACAAGATTGTAATGGGCATAGGAACATGTATTGATGTACCAGATCGGCTAATGCTCCCAGGTTGATGCGATGTATTCCACCAGTTGACTGGAGACTTTATTATTGGTATATCGATCGGTCCAGCACGGATTGAAATAGGAGCCGGTTCGACAGGAAGCTTTTGAAAACGCAGTGCACCCAGGTAAATAAGGAACAAGATGAATACAGAAGTTAAATGAGCATCCCACACCCGAAAGGTACCCCACATAGGCCTTCCCCAAAACCCCCCAGTCACTAACGTAAACAAAGTAGAAAAAGCACCAATTTCTGTACCGGTTCCAGAAGAGCGAAGAAAAAGGGGATGTTTTGTTAATGGGAACAAGGAACTATTTATAGCTGTCGCGATATAAATAACTATACTCATCCGAGCCGCAGGAGCATGTACATATGAAATACGATAATTTCCACCTTGTTGAAGATCTGGTAGTGCTACCCGAAGACTTAAATGAATAGCCATCACTGTTAAGAACAACCGCTGCCTTATGTGTATTGGATACGCTCTTCTGTTAGCATGAACACATGAATGAGATTCTATTCCTCTTCCTTAGTCTTCCTAAATAGAACCCCCCAACCTAGGTGCGGAAGTAAAATAAATCCTTGTTTGTACATCGCTGAACTTACATACCCGGGCCCGGCTCAACATTCTTTTAAAACAATCGAATAACGGCTTTTCCATGACTTGGCCATTCAATCTTGTGAACTAATTGAGACCGACATTGGATAAAGAGATACAAAAGGAGAGGAATACCCAATCGATGAAAGAACATGAAACCCTTCTGTTTCTATAGAGGTACGGGAAACGGTTGGGGGCAATAAAGTAGGTGAAGTGGTTGGATTTTGCGAGCTGTTCCAACCACTGCTGGATGTGATTCCAAGAGCCGAACGAGAATGAATACCACATAGAAGAGTCAAGATCGGGCTCCCTAATAGAATTTTTAACCGATCCATTCCGGATCGATCGAATTGGTACGGAAGTTGTAACATTGGAAAAGCACAGAAAACATGACTTATTTGAATAACCCGGTGACCTACCAATTGTAGAAGTAGGATTTTTGGCAAGCAATAAGCACTTAAATAATACAATTCGAGGAAAAGGTTCAGGAGGAAAGGGAAACAAAAGAGGGATCCGAATCGAACCTAAATGGGAATGACATGAAAAATCTTTTTCAAAACCTATCGTTATGGCCGTGACGACGATATACGAGAGGAATAAAAAAACTCGTGATTGGTGTGGAGGGGAAGATCTGCTTATGAAATTATTCAAGAAAGAGTCGTCTCATTTCCTTACTTCTGCGTTCTTTCGAATTCATTCACTTCGACGGCTGGCGCTATGCTAGCTTTGCATGATTAGCTCCGATAGAACAGGTACTGCATTTCCTTAGTTGGATCCGCTCTTTCTCTCTCGTGCAATTGTTGCTTCCCGCTATTTATTCAGTCGTCAATCAACATTGATCCGGGTAGTTAGTCAGTCTCTCTCTTTTTGCCCGTCCTTCTCTATCTATGAAATTCCTAATTCAGGGAGTTCGCTTTCCAATATCTAAATGTTCATGCAAAGCAACAAACGAAATGCAAGAACTGTCACGCAGAAGTCACACAGTATGTTGATCATTCTGAAATGATAAAAAGTATGGGATTTCATAAGAGATTCATACATAGAGATCTAAACTCATGGAAGGGCCCGGCCAGCAAACGAGATCTCATACATCCAAAGGACCATGCCAATCGAAGATGAACCATTCACCGTGCCGAGTATGTGCAAGACAAGACACGACTAGATAAGTCAAATAGAAGATATTGATTTTACACGAGCAACTCTTTTCTTCATGTGGGTACAGCCCACTTTTCCTTTGATGAAATGCGAACACAAACTTCAGGCATCCAAGAAAGAAGTAAAGATCGAAATCGAAGCATTGTCATTGGGTTGAAGATCAATTCATATCGACAAGACTTTCCATTCATCTTTTTGTTGATATTTGGATTCCGTTTTCAAATAAAGTCATCTTGTAGTTAGAAATCACCTTTAGAATCATCAGCCTCTGTCCCTACACTGACTTACTTATCCGGAATCAATCCTCACTACGGTCCTTTATTTCGAAACGAGGATAGGTCTCTCGCGGAACGAGGTGTAGATTGAGAAGAAAGATGAGCGTATGGTCCATACTCACTCGGGTTCAAACTTATTTTGCAGGGAGAAATGGGTACATGCCTGTAGCTCTTCTTCTCACAGTGAGCACTTGATTATGGAGCCTGATTCTATATATTATTTATGGATTATTATAGAATCTGTCTTTTTCTTCAAATCATTGTGGGAATCCTATTACCGATACCTAAACGTTTTCTTTGTCGAAACAGAAAGGACGGAAATTGGATAACCGACGACACGAGTTTCCCGTTCAATGTTCCGCTTCGCTCCACTGTTAGATAGGCAGTTCAATAGTTACCGATGAAAGGAGTTCCCCTTCTCTTGGCCAATTGACGTTCTGCTTCAATAAGTCATGACCTTCACTCTCCTAGAGTGAGGAGGGCATATTGTTTGACCAACGAAAGCCTCACTAGTTCCTTCTTCTCGTTCACTATTCCCGTAGCCTGATACCAGTTATTTAGTTCGTGTCTCCTTGTTCTTGGGAAGAACCGAAGGTTCATTCGCGGCACTCGTAGACATAGTTGTATTTCAGACCCTCTTCTACCTAAAAAGCTGATAAATCAAAACAAGAGAAAAGCAGAAGCGAACGCTTGAGTTGAAGAGTGGAGGTCGCTCAGGAACTCGAGTCGATCAGTCCCATTCATTCTTGCCCGAAACAAGGGCGCTATTCATTCCGGTGCCACCTTTGTTCAATCGAGTCCATGTTCTCTATTTCCCAAAACCCATTCATTCATCGACCCGTGGACCAGAGGTTTAAAGCTTGGAATTGAGCTTTCTAGCTTTCTTTAGTACAATCTTTTTGCGAGAGCAACCCCGGGTTCATTCCTAAGACTACACTCACAGCTTTCTCTGTTCATGTTCCGGCATAGGAGATCTAGTGGTAGGATAGGGCACAGAGCTTTAGGGCTGCAGTAAACCTCATATGCGCGTGGCTCATCATAAGACCTTAGCCTGATGTCCTACCCAAAGACTTCAAAGGTAGTCACATGACAACCTTTCCGAGTTCTAACTTCCAAACCTATAACTTGGTTTGCTTGCCTGCTTCCTATCTGACCTATCAATCAAAGAAATGTTCTAGTTCCGCGATACGAGCTTGACTGTCGCCCTGAGACAGTAGATTTCTTGGTTGGGGGTCCCTTTATCAAAGGCTCCCTTCCCTACTGATCATACAACAAATGAAGGTGGTTAGAAAGATGGCACATCGATCTTCTGTACACCCTGTTCGTGCTGCGGAACACAGAAAATCCGCCTTCCTTGGAAAAAAAATCCTGACTCTGAAGTATCAAAGGCGACTTGGGTGGCGCCTTCTGAAGAGCCCTTCATTCTGCGACTCAGATAGGCTAGGATTCATGTCTCAGCCGGAAGGGGTCGTAGGACTGACTCAGACAAAGCGTTAGAAGTACGATCTCCGAATGTATAAGCTTTGGCCTGCCTTCTTCCCTTATCTAATCCCTTAGGTAGTAAGAAAGTGGTGTTAATTGTCATGCTAAGGAGCTAACCAGTGACATTTCTATCTCAATTGAAGTCAACCTTACTATACTTACTTGTAGGAGATCATCGCTCAGAAGGGCGTTCTTTCACTAGAAAAACAAGAGTTTGAAGATCACCCAACACACGAAAAGGTCAGAACTCTCGTTCTAGCCCCACTTTCTATAGCAATTTATCGACATGTTGTTTCGAATGTCCTTGAAAAGGCCTAAACACATACCCTGCCACTCGATGTGTAGTGGGTCTGTTCAGTAGAGATGGGTAGAGCGCACAAGTATTGGAAGGAAAGTTTCACCCTTCTTAAAAGAGAAAAAGTCTATATTGAACTATGATTTGAATTCCTTTCTTATTAGTTTCCAAGTGCAAAATGTTCATTGCCTTGATCAGAGCCTTTAAGCCTTTTAGAAGCGAGCATTTCCGCAGCTTCTATTTTTCCTAAAGCTAATGAACCGAATGGAAGAGAAAAACTTGGAATAAATAATAAAGAAGGAACCAACAAGAAAATAAAGAATTGTTACAACATCGGCTCGGGGTCTCTCTAGAAATGGAAAATAGTGCTCTCTCTCATCTGGTGTCGCCACAGTGACAAGAAAAACAAGTGAATAATTGGAATAGAATGCAATCGTCAACCAAAATCGGGTAGGATGTATTATAAAAGAAAGCCTTGCCTCACTCGCAAGTGAGGACCTCACCCCTCCTTCCTCATTTATTAAGAATGGAAAAAGACAATGTTCATTGCTTCCTCAAAACAAGAGTTCCACGGGCGGCTGCTCCTGAATGAGCTGCTCATGCTCAAACTGATCAACATAAAGTGGAAAGTGTGTAGAGATATTACTCGCAGTATGAGAAGGAAGAGAAGATCTAACCTCTCTACTTGACACCTCTGAACCAACTTCATTCCTAGCTAAAATAGGAAAGCTGAAAGTACTAAAGCTTTAAACTCCTTGCTAACAGCCCTACCGATAAAAGGAATAATGCTTCAAGGACTATATTACTAGCTCTTATACGAGTTCCTGGTAAACCACTACTTGCGTAAAGTACTCCGCTCGCTCCCCTTCTTGTTCAAAGTATTCCACTCGCTAGGATCTTACTAAATAATCTTGCTCCTTACCTTTCCTTCCTAGCTTTGAGAGCAATACTACCTGCAATAACACAATGAACTTATCCTACTTAGGGAACAGGCTGGCATAAAGGGCAAAAGAGAAAGAGTTACACCTGGTCTAAAACCGGGTGGTGTTACTTTCCTGCTTCCACCTGAACCTGCTTGCAGGACTTATAGAAAAGTCTTGTATAAGATAACTAGCTTGACAACAGGAATTCTCTAACTTACTTGTAGATAACGAACTTGCTGAAGGAGGAGATGATCTTAAGATAGTTTTCCGTTAATGGGGAGAGAGAAAAAGAGTCCTCGCTTTCATAATCGGTAATCAGAGTCCAGGCTTCCTACACCCATATTTTACGACAAGCTATGAACCGACTAACTCAACAGCTGGCCTTAGAGAAACTGTCCTAACTTATCCAATAAGTCCTAATAAATGGTCATGATGAAATACTCTTCCTTTCCCTGCGGCACTCGCTTGAAGGAAAGCTAACTCGAAAGCTGACTAATGCTGATAGGAAGAACTTTCAAAGTTCTCGTTAGTTCTTTCATTGAAGCTAGGGACATCATCTGACTCTATCAATTCATTTCTATCTTCTTTTTCTTTCATTTATCTCTTTCCTATCTTTACAGTGTATTACCCCAAAAGATAGTGAGTTAAGCAAGCATGTGGGAAGTAAGTGAGCAGGGTGAGGCGGCGGCTTGTAGAAAATCCTCAATATCTATATCGGAGTCTGCATCCGTTTTTGTTTGAGTTTCGCTGTTAGCTTACGTCCTTTTAGCTAGTTCGACGTGTTTTCATTAGTCCTTCAAGCAAGTGAGCCAGTCGCGGTAGATCTTTTTAGCCTTTAAGTAGTAGTCCTGTTCGAAAGATAGTTACCATAGTGAAGTGAGTTATTATAGTTTTTCTAGTTTCTTGAAGGCCAGGCAGTGGGCCAAGGAAGGAAGTTATGGTGTGGATCTAATCTGTCTTCCCCTTCAAGCTCTCGAGTACACTAGGGGAGAGGTATCGAAAGTCAAAGTATAAATCAAAGTGCATGTAAGAAGTATAAGTAGTAGGCTATCGATTAGGTTTTTCTACTTAATTAAGCTGCTTATGCAAAGTTTTAGAATTTGTTCACATAGGCAGCGTGATTGGGGGCATATTTGTTGCTTCCCAAGGTATTTAGGGCGTGTTCGGGAACCATCCACAGCCTCAAACTCCAAGACTCCATAGCCAACAACTAGCAGCTAGCTTCTCCTAGAAAATCCCGAAGTCAGCCAATCGTTCGGTGGCATAGCTTCTTCGTTCGATGGATTTTCTTCTAGGCTCAAAGCTGCTTTCGGCCCACTGGACCATACTGGGTGGGCTGTTCGCAGTGGGAAAGGAATAATTGACGATAGATAGGAAGGGAACGAGCATCGGGTCGCTACAGAATAGAAAAGGGTCGAGCAAATCGGTACGCTGTCTCACTTGGCGGTGGCATGCCTATGTAATTTTTGGCAACTCTCGCTTCTCTCTTTTGGTGGAGCTCGGTTTTCTCAACTCCACCGCTCCTCAGAATTTGCACGCGGTGATTAGCTAGCTTCCCACGCCCATAACCAGGAATCGAATCGTTCGGCTGCACTCCACACCTGGAGTCATGGAGTTGAGAAGCGGGAGGGCTCCCGAACACGCCCTTAGTTCACCACACAGGCATGTTAGTACTAAACTGCAGAAAACTATTAAGTCATCCAATTCATGGCGCATTGCAAGATTACTCTACCACTCTATAAATGGTATATAGATAAGTGTCTTCACTTCATCAAATGAAAATCAAAGAAATTGAGTACTAACACGTATTGCTATGGATGCTGCAAACAGGCTTTCGGCAGCAATCCCAGAAAAAAGGAATAGGTGTTTTAGCCAGGTCATCAAATTAGGGGGGATATGCCAAGAAGAAATCCATGGAAATCAGCATTCCAAGAACAATAAGTTGGCACTTTCTTTCATATATAAACTATTTATTGAGGGAAAAGATATGAAAAACTAGAGTGGAAACGATTGAATGCACTATCGTTATGCTTTGGCCAACCCTCTTTTCCAAGTTCCTCTTGTTTATACAATTTGTATTCCCATCAGAAATCCAAGGTAAGATCAAGCCAAAGGGGAATCTAGGTACCGTTAACCCAGGAAATCAAGTATCAAAGGACCCGGGCAATAGGTTTATGACTGAACTGAAACTAGAGCAGGGAATACCAGGATGCCTCTGTTTCCAATGCAGAAATCCTTAACACAACAGAGCACAGACAATAGGGCCAACTATTGATTTTACTTTCCCTCAATAAATAGTTTGGATTGGATAAACAATCCTACTTTCATTCCAATCATAAAACAAGGGAAAAGATCAAGGGATAAAACCCTTCCAAGAAAACTAGTAACCAAACCCTGACGAACTTGCATTTGTTGAGCGAAAAGAAGAGTTCAACAGGAAGAACATATGAAGAGATTGAGATGTTTGGATCTTGGCTAAATTTATAAGCGAAGAATGCATGTGAAGTATTAAAGGTACTTTCGACTATATCTCATTCTATAGAAACCATTTCTCAATCTATAGAAACCATTTGCTTTAGGTAGACGTGATGGTACTTCCACTATTTTGGCATCTTATGGAACCCAATTCAAGATATATAAACTAGATCCTTGTTATTAGAATGATGATCTCTTGGCTATGACTGAGTCATATATTAATGGAAATGGTTTTCTTCTCCGAAAGTCCAAGTTGAGTCCAAGTAGTGGCAAACTAGAATCCTTCTTTTCTTTTCCGATCGTGGTTAGTTTCAGTTCAAATGACGAATTGAGGCAGAAACCAATGGATTCTAGTGGCTGGGCAATCCTATGTCTATAGATAGATTCAAATACCATTCTATACCCCTTCCCTAGCGCCCTATAGACCTGTTTTGCTAAGTGGGTCCTACTTAGCTGGTCGGCCTAGGGGGTGCAATTCAAGAGACAAGTTCTACAAATTCTCATGGACGAGATCCCCGTATTGGTAACGGGGCTGGTGCTAACTCGTTCAAAGAACAGACCCCCGATGTTCTTGGGAAGAAAGAGGGAAGGACAGCCCTGTAAGGGAGATCCTGTGTTGGAAGATATTGGTGGGTGTCATCTCGTTCAATTCTGGGTCAAATGACAAGAGGGCTGTTCAAGCAGATTAGAAGTAGATGTTGTTGAGAAAAGGTCAAAGTGCCACTATGGAGGCCAGAACAAGCGTCTACCTACCAAGTGAATTGTGATTGAAATGACGATGGCAACAGGTTGAGCTCTATCCACTGAAATTGAATCCATCGATGCGGTAAAGGACAGAGCAGAAACAAATCCTCCATTTCCCTGCCTTGTGACCGAACAAAGAAGAAATGCTAGAGTGAGGAGACATGTTGGTTGACCAACTAAAGGAAACGACGCCTCTCCTGCTTTGCTTACTTTTGGCCAGCATTCGTCTTCGGCTTACAGTAGCGTTTGCAGCTCTATAGGAAATCGAATTACTATGTCCGTCCATAAAAAGCATCAACTTCCAGTGCCGCCATCCACCACAAGAGTAGGTAACCTGCTCGCTCTTTTCTCTATTGGGGGATCTAGGTATATCTTCCAACTCTCCTTCCTGCACACTGGCATACAAAGCAGCCTCATAAACTGCATTTTGTAACTGAACCTCCACAGTTTTAAAACCTAAGGGTGGATCAAAAGGCACCGGTATTCTCTAATCTAACTTGAACTCAGATCAATAATCAAGGGGCATAAGAAGAAGGCAAGAGCGCGGTTCCGGCTAAAACCAACTCTGTGAGGAAAGGAGAACTCAGCGGTGACTGATTCGCTCGAACCACACTACTTACTTAGGCACACTTACGAGAGCTCCCTGACTCTGATCTCTGATCTAGTAGATGTGAGAAATCAATCCAACTCCATCTGATCTTATGATCTTTGCAAAGGACAAAGGTACTAGGGATATTTCCTCCATTTATATTCGTAAGAAAGAACTCCCACTATTCGTTTGTATCATCCTTTAGCGGGTCTTGGTGAATCAAAAAAGGCGTAGCTAATGTGCATTGCTTTTGAGTTCGATTTGAACTAACTAGTTTCCACAGTTCTCCAAGAACCTACCATTTGTTTGGAGTATAGCCAAGTGGTAAGGCATCGGTTTTTGGTATCGGCATGCAAAGGTTCGAATCCTTTTACTCCAAATTATGAAGACCCGATCAGATTTGTCAAGAACGAGCTAACAACTACAGGGGAAGCGGCTCAGTATCAACATACCACCTGCCCGTCTTATCAATGACAATCATCCATTTGGATGAGGCCATTCTAAGGATTGTTTAGCATTGGTATCTGCTCTCTTCCCACAGAGTTCTTGTCCCCATGACCAGTATCGGGAGAGGCAAGACCTGTAAGCATCAAGCCAGCCAAGAAGTAGAAGTTGGTAAAGATGGCACAAACAAAAGAAGAGAGGAACTTGGTTGGTGATCTTACATACAGGAGGCCTTCTATAGAGTGAGGCAAATAGCGATTTTGCTATAGATACTGGGATTAGAAAATGGTAGTGGATGTGGACGTCGAACAGGTGGCACGAAATGCTCGTTCAACGAACGGAGTCATACCACCGCCTCCTCCTGCAAACGAGCAAGTTCTAAGCTTTATCGATCTTCTCCGGCTCACGAAACTCTGGTCTAATGCCCGCCTTTAGAAAGGACATGTTTCTTCCTATTATTCAAATCCGCTAGGGGTACGAAGGAGAAGGAGACCGGATGCGTTAAGCTAGTTGGTAAGAGTTCTTGTCATTATTGATAGTGGCCCTAGAGAAAGAGCTTACGCTGATAGTTCTAACTTCATTCATATTTGATTCCACAACTGAGACCTTTTCCCACATCTGTGCCAGGAGGGCAAGCGGTCAAAGCAGAAAGGGTTCTCGCTTCTCCGTCTGGAAGGACACCAAATGGACCAAATCCTATCGATCTTTCCTTACGACTCGACTTAAAAAAGGCCGCAGATGGCTAAAGGCAGTACCTTTAGTCTACCCAACTCCCTTGCTGCCGATTTCCTTTTATACGGTCATTCCATGGGGCCACAAGCACCATCAATTGCATTATCCCTGGTACCACACATCACTCCAATCAGAATAAGTGGGAATGCTGGTTGGAAAGACAGTGAAATAGAATAATGAGAATCATATGGTCTGCTTCGGAAGATAAGCGAAGAAAGCTCTAAGGTTTCCCTTCCTGCATTCAGAGCTTATCAATTCATCCCACACTATATAGTGAAGCAAAGCTATCTATAAATCGAGCATATCTTTTATCCAGAAGGTAGTGGGCTTTCACCCGTACTCGCCCTTCCACTTCACACTTACTAAATTAGGCTGAGTGTATGCGCACATGAAAACAAACAGAAAACGAGTGAGCACTTTCTTTCTATGGACAACGGTCAAGTCTGCAATCCAAACAGTGATGAAAAGAATTATCAAATCATTCACGGATGGATGTGAAAGAAGGAAGAACCAAATGGCACTGCTTCCTCAAAGAGATCTTCGGGTACTCGATCAAGGGACTAATGAAACACCAGTACATGTCATACAGAAGCTCCACTCATCCCTCCGCCAGCCCAACCTAAGTTTCTATCGGACTGAGCTATTCTTCAATCCAGTGCCCTAATCCTTTCGAACTTGGGTCCATAAAATAGTGCTATTGTACAACCTGGGGAAGTCAAAGCACATTCTAAGTGGGCCGCATGGGTCGGCCCTTCCACCTCATTCTTTTCCGTTTCCACGCTCTGAATCCGGGTTCATTCACTTCAATCTCTCTCATAATCAAGCTGGGATATGATGCTGTTTCATCCTAGAATTACGAGAAATCCCTTGTTGGCTGGGACGGACCCTTAGTATAAGATAAGTCAACACACCAGGTTGTGTCAGTTTCTCAAAAGACATGGGCTCGCCTTTCGCGGGGACTAGCTGCATTCATTGGTTTGCTTTCTTCCACCAACTTCACAACCATCCTTCATTGATGACAGGCAAGCTCAACCACAGTTTCCGTAGTTTGGTTCAATTAATTCGGCATTTCCATTTCCAATTGGTAAGTTATATTTTCTCCGACCCAAGGAAGAAGATCACAAGCGGGAGTCCCCTCTAGGAAGAGATGCTTTCCAAAGGCTGTACGCTACTGTTGAATGGCCAAATAGGGATGAAACAAAGTAAATAACTAGAGTATCCCGTAGTAGTGCTAGCAGCATTTACGTGACCGGGTCCGAGCCACGAGACAAGACCAAATTGGATTGGATTTGTCACATCCGCAGATGGAAGACCGTAGATTTCTCACTTTCCCTACTCGGAGAGCACGTGTATGTAGTCCGCCTGTATCTACTTATTTATTCGGAGAGCGCCATTAATAGGATTCAGAAGTCGTACAAGCTATGGCGGAGCCATTTACCAATGCACCCAGTTTTCCTCATATTTGATTCTTTTTTTGGAATCATTGGTTCCACGTACGTCTTTTCGGCGAGCTTTCTTCACTGTCATCAAAACCAACGCTCAAACCGAAGCTTTCCGAGCAGTTGTTTATTTCTCACTTTAGCTGCTGTCGGTTTCCTCTTCCGAATTAAGCGAGTTAAAAACAAGGGGATCAGAAGAACAAACAATAAGAATGAGGGATTGAAGTCCGTTTCCTTCGTATCATATTTCAACGGATCGGGTAGTTCTAGTCTTTTTTGATTACTCCTTCCTTTTTCCCATCATTTGACATAACATAATTAAGAAACTGTTTGATGGTCAACGGAACGAGTAGAGAAGAAAAATGCCCTTATTCCAAAGGAAGTGAGTGCCAAAGCGAAAATAGAGTAAAGAACAAAAGAATGAAATGCAAGGGTTGCATCTGCTGTTTCAAGTCCGGACGGTTCCTCCGCTAGGTTATTGAGTTGGCTCCCCCGTTATTCTTCATCAGACAACGCACACTTAACGGAAAAATGAGGTATCTTTTTGTAAAACTTCTCTACTTATGACTTTGTTAGCGCTTTGAGGGCTTCACTATGTTCTCTGAAATCTTGTATAAATAAGAAAGAAGTCTTTCTCAGGAGATGACTCTGTTGATACCGAGTTTCAATGCAAAATGGCTCCCGCTTCTTCTGAAAGAAAACAGGGGAAAAATCAATATGGAGCCGTCAAAGGCTTATCTGGCTGATATGACTTCCAGAAATTCTTTCCTGATAAAAACCAAAAATGGAGGGGTTGGGGCTTTGGCTCCAGGCTCAAACTATATCTTGTGGTAGACTGCCCTCCTAGGGAGCGCTTGGGCAACTAACTTGTGGGGCATGACATTCCAAATTCATCATTTACATTAGGAATTTCCTGAAAAAAGCCTTATGTGTATTGGATCCGCTCTTCTGTTAGCATGAACACATGAATGAGATTCTTCTTATTCTTCCTAAATAGAACCCCCACCCTCACCTTTCTTAGGACTATCAAGCCTTCTCGAATTAGGTCTATGGTAGAAGCTTTGAATGTACACCCGGATACAAATCTTTCACTCACTGAAAAGTGAAAACATGTGACTATATTGTCCTGAAGACGGATGCGGCGGGAAGAAGTGGCATTTAGAAGTGTTGCTGACTTTACATTTAGGTTTCGGCATAACAAAGCTTGAACTGTCTTTTCGCACTTAGGCGCACAGCGTGCCGTTGGTAATGATTCTACTACGGTGCTACAAATTCGCAAGCTGATCCTAATTAATCGTTGTTGTTCATTGGATTCCTCCGGAATTACTTCGTTAGGATTGATGAATTGCTGCAATTCTTCTTGAATAGACTCGATTCTCCCGTCGAGAGTTTCTTTGAAAGTCTTACCTAAACTCTTCCGACTGAATATGAGAAAGCCTATAAAACAACCAGCTACTATCATTTCTTCATTATAGATTGAGATCTTCTTCGGACTTGATGCACAAATAGATGGAATAGCAGCAAATAGCATATTTCTATCCTTCATATCCGTAGAAATCAATCTTATCTCCAGATAACTCCATCTTTTTCAGCTCTTCTCACGAAAAGAGAAAGGAGACTGAGATAGGGGTTGTCCTTGGTTTTTCCAAGGAAAGCCTGATTTAGCATGTAACGTGAACATGAGCGGACACCCACACAATCTCGATTTGAAGAGAAAGTACCATACCATTGTCGTTTTTAGGGTGAAAAAGAATGGGTCATCTTTGTTAATTGATAACTGAGTGAGAGAAGACAATCACGTTCTTAAAGCGGTCGGTTCGCCGGATTCACAACCTTCCCCTATTGGTCGGCTGCCCGTGAAACACATAGGCTCCTATCACATTTATCGATCGAGAATGGTCTCATCACAGAAACACTTTCTATATGTTATTTCGAGATTCGAAGAAGCAAGCAAGTTTATAGGGCATATGGTTGTTTTTTTGTAGGGCGAGCCAAGATCTTATCTTATTTGCAGGTCGTATAAATGAAATGATTGGAAAAATCATATTTAATTTGGAGGTGCGTAGTGTCTTACGGGGCTGGCTCACAATACAACAATTATCGCTACTGATTCCAAATAGATAGAATGTTGATACCGGTGGAAAAGCACTTCTTTCTATGTATAGGGCAGTGAACTAAAAAAAGTGTCCTTTCTCGATACATAACATTGTATAAGTCAACCCAAGTCGCTTCTTCATCTCTGGGAATCCGGTAAGGTACTTTTGGAACACCAATGGGCATATTAGATTAATATTATTATATTTAAGTATGAAAACTACACTTTAATATATAAACATAAGAATGGAAGAGAAAGAAAGAACCTGAGAAGAGCTTAGTTGGAACTCTTTACCGGGATCATAGGGGCTATGCTCCCCTCTCTCTGTCTCAGTCCCAGCCAACGGCATAGCAACACCTACTCTTCCTTCTGATGCAGCCTTCCTGGATCCATAATTTGGCTTACTCGTTTATTGATTGCTTGCAATCGCCACAACACCATTGAGTGAGCGTCATAGAATCCTCAAGGCATGAAGTAGAAGTTCTTCGAACCTTGATTGTGTGTGTTCGTGCCCACTCCAATAGAGCATTTGGCCCTGTGAGCTTTGACTACGAAAGCTACCTATGTCAATCAGTATAGCCACTAGAGGGATTGGAACAGGTATATTCCTTCTCAGACAGTACTTTAAGACAAACACGGTTCACAAGGTGGATTTTCTATCTATTAGTTAACTACGGAGCTTCCTCATCCTGACCTATCTATATGTGAAGAGCTCTTTGCCAGAATCTTCGTAGTAGTAAGTCGTGGGTTACAAGCTGTCCCTTCCTCAAACCACCCCGCAATAGATATAGGGTTTACCAACCTCAGGCATGGAAATAGACACCAGATCATTTTGATCGAGGACCCATTTTTGGAATAAAAAGGATAGAGACCAGACGTAGTCCAATCGGAAGGTTGTGCTTTAGAGAAAGACTTGTGTTCTATAGGAACAGCTGCCTATGTTCACCCAGCTGCCCTGCCTGTCGCAGAACCGTTGTGAAGCATCCATTCTATTCAATTAGAAATAGCATCTATAACTAGTAGTAGACGGTTGCTTCGAGGTCTCACAGGTCCTGCTTAAGCGAAAATGTAGTTGTGGAAGTAGTCTTGCCCACTTTGCCTTACGCTCATCGAGATCTATAAGTATCCCTCTTGTCTAAGTAGGTAAGTACACTCGGCCCAGTACTAAACTTTAGCATGAAAGCCAGAGTCCTTCTTTTCATGAATGTTCAGGAAGAAGAGAATCCCTAAGTTAGAATTGAATGCCATCCCATTTCCTAAAGAAAGAGATTTCTAATATACGTGAATCACGAAAGAACCAATGCTGTAACTTGCTTCATCCGGCATTATAAGTAATCAATCCTTAATTGCCTTTACTGAGGATATGAAGTCTATGGCAGGTACTACTAGAGACTATACCCTATAGTAATTTCCTTCTACCTTTTATCTCTATAGTCTTTACGTCGTCTCCTGGGTCGGTTAAGCTATAACCTAGTAGTACCGGGAACAACTTCTCTAAGCATCAAGTCAATTAAGGAACCCGATTTGTTGGGTTTTGAACCGTTAAATGGTGACATGCCCGACATACTGCCTGATAGGTGGCTAACCAGAAAACATCCATTCCTCGAATCGTAAATCATTACTATTTATTGCTTGCTCGAGTAGAGGAAAAGTGGGGAACCTGGATTCCCAGCAGGTGATCTCGATCACCATAATATGATATTTATCATTCCCTTAATTTCTGAGATGGAACTCTTTTCCAACATAAAATACAAGTCTATCAGTTCAATAAAAGTATGGGTATACCATTGCTCCTCTTAAGTTAGGGGTTTGGGATTAGTAGAGTAGTCTAACTCCAGCTCTAGTAGTTAAAGGCAGGAGGGCTCCGACCCGACTATTGGTTCTTTCCTCTAAAGAAACATAGCTAAAAGGTGTCTGATCTTGTCTATATTGTCTGAAGTAGCCTTTGCTTGTCAAAGTAAGTGAAAAGGGTTTTGGGTTTCAAAAGGCTGTAGCTCAAGTATGCATGGAATAGCACAGATAGCGGATAAAGAATAGTTTAGAGATGGAAAGCTCTATTGAATAAGCCTTGGTTTAAGAGAGGAGGCATCTGGATAGCTAGGGATAGGGGATTCCGGTAACTTGGTAAAGAAGGGTGGATAGCCGACATAGGGATGTAAGGGAGTTGTAGGATGCCAGAGAAAGCATTGAATAAGTGAAGAAGCACGAGGCAGACCTTTCTTTAGAGTTAGCAATGGTAGTTCGGATAGCAAAGCACCAGCAAGCAGATAAGGCTAGGCATGTCAGTTATAGGCAGGAAAATAAAGGAATAACAAGAAAGCCATGATGCATGCGACTTGGTTGAAGAAAGATTTGGAAGATCTTCACTTCAATTCTTTTCTCTATGTTCTGAATTCGATGAGCTGAGGAGAATGAAGCAATGGAAAGAACGATGACCTAGGAGGTAGTAGTAGTACGAAGCCGGAAGGTGGTTTGATTCTGAAGTTGAGTGAGAAGGCGGACCACGTGACAGTAAGCAAAATGTATATTTTGACTGCTCATAAGGCGATGAGACGGGCAGAGGACAAAAGCAGGGTGCCTCGCATTCTCAGCTGCTGATTCTCAGGCTGATTCTACTTGGTTGGTAGAAAATCTATTTATCTAGGAACAGGCGACGGAACATATGAAGGACACACGTGCTACGAAGAAATATGAGATTCTCAAAACATGGAACGCTACGGATACACATGGGGCTAGGCTAACAAGTATCTTCGTTTGACCCTGGATTCATTGTTTCATGCAGGAGTCAAGCTCTACTGGTCGGCCTGAGACGGAGCATCGGAAGCGAATCGAAGTAATCTGGTTGGGATTGAACACTATGGTTTGGAGTTGGGTTGGGGTTGCTCGAGTCACCTTACTCCAGGTGGGATGCCGCTCTTATCTTAAGGGTAGGAAAGCTTTTCTCTTATGGGAATGAAGGCAAGAGAAATTCAAGTATAAGCAAGGTCGAAGCTCTTGTGAGTGAGAAATAGGTAGCTGGTAGGAAGCCTGGGAGTTTATTTCGTTGCGTATAGTGCGGGTCATGGAAATAGAGAATAATTATCATTCTGATTGAAGACCCTACTTTTCATTTTCTTTGCACAATGTTGTGCCTGTGTACCGGTCTGTCCTCCCTACTCTACTTTTTGTTATTTCTCTTTATAGAGGTTGGGTCGGAATGCCCTTAGCTCTCTGCTGTAAGGAAGGGCTGCAAACAATAGGTTTGGTTTCTGTAGGCAAAGCGCTATCTATTTGCTTATTATTAAAGCAGCCAGGCATCATCTTATGCACGGGCTCTGCTATCCCCTTATAGCCGGGTTTGCCATCTCAAAATGGAGACTCGGATCAAGAGAAAGCACCCCACCATATCTAGCTAGCAGGGGGACCCCCCTTTTCAATGTGGAGACGTGGAAAGGGAAGGATTGAGTAGGCCGGAAGCCTATTTGAAAATAGGAAAAAAGGGTGTTTCGATCGGAAAGCATTGTTGTTTACCTAGGATTCTTTTCTCCTTCCTCTGGGGACCATTTGCCTAAATGCTTCGCTAGGCTGATCAGATAGATTACTTCTTTCTGCTAGCTTGCCCAAAGAAAAACAACAGTTCCACAGATATCTCCAGTGCTTTTCTATTCGAAACACAAGGGCGCTAAGCAAAGAGAATTTCAATTAACGAACAGTAGGTGCTTTTTCTTCCTTGGCCCATCTCAGTGATATGTAGGCTCTCAGCCCTTACTTGAATCATCCGTCCTCCCTACAGAAAGAAAGCGATTTTATGCCCACCCGAAGGAAAACGTTTGTGCCAGCTGGAGCTCGACACAGAGCAAAATGTAGATGATATCCGCAAATGGGCGAGGTAGGAGGACGTGGTTGGAAGTTTTTTGACATGAGGCCTTGCGCAAAAGATGAGTACTTCAGAGCCCACTAGGAAAAGGATATTGGTTCGCATCTCTATATTGATCCGCGGCGCTTCTATGAAGTTTTCCTTGTCTCTGATTTCAAAGCTGAATGGATGACTGAATCTATCGAAGCATCATTCGATATTTGCCGATTGAGGTAATGCTATGAGGAGTTAGAGTCTTCTGCGAGAAAGACATTTCTTGTAGAGTTTTGTAGATCTTTTTGCTCTACTTTTTATAATATTCCTTACATAAGATCTCGGAAGAGCCGATGTTTCCTTCCGTTCCCGGTAAATAGGAATTCTATATCCTCTAGCTCTTCGTGACATGTTGTGTCTGCCCTCGACTTAGCCGTCATAGAATAAAAAGGTTTCTAACCGTTGAAAAGGATACTTCTAAACGTTAAGGGGCGCTCAACCTTGCACTCAAATCCTTTTTACCAGAAGGGAGCTCGCCTGCCACGACATATAAGGGAAAAGGCAATGTGTGGAACTAGATCAAGTTTGATCTGCCACTTACACTGGAAGGGCAAGAACTAAATGTGTATTCTTCCACGGCATATAGAAGGTTAACTACTCCAACTCGATGGCTGAGAGAAAAGTGAAATCCTAGCTTTCCCTAGAATCAGCTCTTTACTATCCTGCCCCAGGGGTTTTTTTGAGGACATTGAACCCTAGATTTAGAAGCTTTCCCAAACAAACCTTTTGACCAGGAAAAGGCATACCAAAGATTTTTGGAAAGACACATTGAAATGGAAGCTCTCGAACCTATTCTGAAGTAAGTTTAGGATGAGGTTTTCGATCCGGTTGGTGTTCCGACATCCTAAATCGAGGTGGCTCTAAACTCAGGTTTGCTTACCTCTCTAGTTACAGAGGGAGGAGAGGGGCTTCGTCTTTTTAGGTCTCTGAAAAGCCAGTTGACATGTGCGATCCAATCAAGGAGGCAGTACTTCTGCCTGAGTTCCTCTGGATCCTACTCGTCGGGATTACCGTGCTCCAACAGGTTGTTCACCATGCGTTCCATAGCACTTTGACTTTATATCTTTTACCATCTTGGAATCATGTAGATGTAGATTGCTTTCATCGTGGGGTCATTCCTGAAGGTGGCTTGTACCAGCTCTTCGTCATCATAAATAGCAAGCCACTCCTTGTTTATTACTCCGCTTTTTCACTCTCTCATTCTTAGTTAACCATTTCATTCTATTGAATCTGTGGTACTTTGAGTTTTGAACAATAGTTAGAATTTATTATTAAGTGATTCCCCGGTTTTTGATCTTATTTTAGCACATACATGCATACAGTAGGCCATGAATTCCTATTTGTGACATCTCACTTAGTACCATCAAACTCAGGGAACTTCGAATTTCCTCTTCTTTCCTTGACTTGCTTGCCAAAGCCAATACTCCTGCATGGAAATGCAATCCCTCACTCTTATGGTTTTCCTTAGCAATATCAACCGCTTGAGTTCTATCAAAACACTGAAGTATAAAGTACCTCTGTCCTTCCTTTCCTTTAGCCGAGGGATTGCTCTGACCCGGGTCAATCAAGTTTTGACTCCACCATTGGAACAAGTTCTTTCTATCTTTTGTTCTGAGTTGATTGAGCAGAGTTGGTCAGAGCTTCGGGCAAGCAGCTTAGCCAAAGCAGCAGCGTAGTAGTTCTTCCACGACAAGCTCTTATAAAGACTTCCTCCGTCTGGCCCGAATCCAAATCCGAGAAAGGGAGAGAAGATAGATGGATCTGAACATGGAACCAAAGGAATCTGCGAAAGGGATTTTACCAAGAACTTCCTGCGAAAGGTCGAGTTCGCTTCTCCCTTCCTTTTGGTGTTTAGGATGCGAAGTTTATATAAGAAGAGAGGAAAGGGGAACTGCGCTAAATGGATAATTTCATCCTGGTGATGGGCTATATCAATGGGCATGCATCTGAGATATGGGCTTTGAGCGTAGGAACGCCCACCTTTACAAGAGCTCAGTTCTAAGATTGTTTGCACGCATGCACCACTACTATTCTGTCTTTTCTTGTTATGCATCCGGTCTTATAAATCTTTTTTTTCTGACCGAAGGAAGAGAAATAAAAACGTCACTTCGCTTGCCTTGGGGGACCTAATTATGAGCTGATTGATTTCTTTAATAGATATGAAGATGCCTTGAATGAACCCAAGCAAGCGTGAAATAGAATACTATAAGTATGAAGTGGACATCTATGGTTTAATTGGAAACATCTCTTTTCTATTTAGATTTTGCCAGTGCCTCCCTTTGTGGCCAAGCAAGCGCCTTGACTAAGATAGATTGACTCTTTCATTCTTTTTTTATTTTATTCTGGTTCCAATCGTTTGAGGAAAACCCCCTTTGGCATCAATGAAACTCTGTTATATAGGAGTTCAAAAACCTCATTTCGTTTGAGAGATAGTGGAATTTCTTCTTTCAACACATACATCGACAAGGGTGTTGATGAGTTGAGTGAGGAATGGTCATGTGCTAGAGGCCATACCTTTGGAGTAAGACCTCAACAAGGGGGTGTGCAGTTTAAATTTAAATGACGAGCATGGAGAGGCCAATGTCATTTATAATTAGGTTTGGCTGATGCAAGAAGACTGGCGAGCTGTCCATGGTGAGAAAAGTTGTGATGCTACTGCAGGAGGCATCCTGGTGTAGTTGAGGGCGCAGAACTTCTGTGCGGGTTACGAAGAAACCTTTGCGATGGTGCTGTGCAGTTGGGTTCTCTATGGAGAAACTTCGTTGTGGGGACCAAGGGGTCTTCTTAAGAAGAGTTGCTTTGATGAAAAGAGTGTAGCCATGATGGCAAGTCAAGGTGGGGCCCTGTGAAGGCAAGCCTTGTGTATGTTGGCGTGATGACAAGAGAAAGGAAATGACCTTGAACGATAGCTGTCCGTAGCACACCCTGCAATGACTTCGACCAGCGGACCAGCCTATCCAATACCCTATGCCATGACCATAGGTTGGTTTCATCACTAGAGCTTCTGTTCAATTCTTTACATACCTTGATGGGAAGGAAAACTCCACTTCGGATGGGTTAAAGGTTTTCCAATTATGCCTTGCTTACATTCTCAACTGGATCACTTTAATATCGTTTGACTCATTGTCATCAGAGAAAGATGTGCCGTAGGAGAATTGACTTCGGATCAGAGCAGGAATTGAAACCAAGGAAAAGCTTCATTCCCGTGCGGTTTCATTAGTACAACATCTATAGGCCACTACTTCACCACTTCACTGGAAAGTGCATTCTCAATTGTAGCAAAGTTTCATAACCACTAAAGCACATTCTCTCCTTTACTCTTATTCCGGTATGGATCCTACTGAAGCATCTAGTTTTTAGTCATTTCCAAATCATGTCTTTCTCACAAGATAGAAAGCTGTTTTAGCTAGGAATGAAGTTAGCTTGACCTTTTTCATTGAGAAATGATACCTTATACCTTAAGTATCAAATAAGTTAGTTGTTTTGTTTTTCATTGGAAATATGTTTCACCGTGAAAAGAAGAGTGCAAATAATAAGATAAAGAGCACAAGAAAAGGAGAGTTTATGTCATGATACCAAAAAGAAATAGCAAGAATCTGAAAGAAAAGATGATCTCCCAGAAGCGGCCCAATAGACCTGTCGAGTGCAAATGTTCCTGCTCCACTTCCCACCACCCAAGCTTTATTAGCTTCCAAAATCCCTATTTGAAATAGCGACCTATTATTTATTGAACCCGATAGAAAGAGGTTCCTTCTTACCTTTGACCAGTAAGACACGAATGATCAACGCATCAAGGGATGTGATCTAGAATCAGGATCTTACGACGAGTAGATCATCCCTATACTTAACTCACCCCTGTGCTATAAAAGAGAGTAGGTGGAAACATTAACGTATCTTTTCACTCCCTTCCTTTCCTTGACGTATATGAGCGTAGCGATAGCGCTATCTTTTCCTCTTTTGATAGAAGCCCACATGCCCACTCTTCTATCCCACCGTACCACATACGGTATCAGTGGCCTCTTGATCTCCATGAACAGAGATCACTACACAAAAACAACTATATGAAAAACAAACTTGCTTGCTTCTTTAGAAAGTGTTTTTGTGATGAGACCATTCTCTTCGGGGAACCTATAGAAAGATTATTAGACGGCTTTCATTCCCTGAAGGGGGGGGGGGGTGTCCCTTCAGAGCAGTCCATATCACCACATGAACTCCCTGATTCATCAGTTGATTCATCATTTGTGTCGAGTGATGTTGAATCAGTTGATTCATCATCAATCAAATCATAATCTGTGTCGAGATCAGATTCATCAATTGATTCATCATCGCTCAAATCATAATCACTACCTTCCAAAGGGGGCTGCTCCTGCCCTCCTTGCCAAAACTGCTCAGCTTCTGGGGGGAGAACGTTTAAATCAAAATGTAAAACAGGGGGGAGTAAATGATGGAGACTAAAAAATGATTTAAGGTGGCATTGTCCACGGAGAAACCACCCCAAAGCCAAGTCACTATGGTATCTCCTACTACTGGTATGGCGCTAGCTAAGCTTGTAATTACCGTTGCTCCCCAAAAGCTCATCTGACCCCAAGGTGGTGCGTATACTATAAAAGCTGTCACAATCATTAATCTGCTAATTCCAAGTATTCCATTCATTTTCGTATATTATGCTTCCTTGCCCGTGTGGAACATGTGTGAGCATAATGTTTTTCCAACAGGTGATCCGACTGGAAGAAGTGTTATATGAGGACTTCGAGATCAAATAGAGAATCTGTCTCTCCATTCCTCGTGAGCCACTTATTTCTCCGAAATCAGAGTGATTTTCCTCCTTTTTCCCAAATAGTCGACGGTCTTACACCATTGGGATACTTTGGATAAACTGGAGTACATATATGAGAGACCGGTGTTAAAACCTTTTATCGAGATATCTTCTAGATTCTTAGGGTCCTTGCTCCGGATCTCGCCCCCCCCCCGGTGCGAAAGCAGTTGGTTCCGTAGTTTGGGAATTCTACTAATTCCATGTATTCCATTATTATTATTAAATAAGAGAATATAAAAAGTAAAGAGGAGATGACATAACCAGAAGAATTGTGAGAAATAAGTCAATTTATCAAGTTGAGGCATTTCGATTTGGATTTCAAATAATCAAGAAAAAAAATACTCCGAACCGTACTTTTGCTATTTTACGTCCCTCTATACAAAAAGAGATTTACTTTCCAAAATGGAATCTTTGCCATTTCTGATGTGAATGAGGGAGGTTGTCTGCCCGGGTAGGGGTGACTGGAACCCTCCGAAGTCATCGCTCAAGAAAGCACCATAGTCACACGAGAAAGAGTTTGGACTATGACGAAGACGAGCAAGCCTTTGTCGGGGAGTGATCGGGGAAGAGTCGAGTACAAGAGGAAGGTGGAAGGAAGAAAGTGCCAGAAGGACCAGGTGCGAAGATAGACCATCAAAGAACTCCACAGCAGAGCAAAAAAGAGAAAGGCAAGGCTCGCAAAGAACAAAGGCTCAACCATCAGATCCAACACAAAGCCCTCAAGATATTTAGAGGCTTGGACTACTCTCTCTTGTAAAAGAAAGGAAGCACAATGGGTGTTGCTCTATTTCTTATTAGTGAGGTATTCTTCTTCATTTCAGTATTATGGGCATTCTTCCATTCTAGTCTGGCACCAACAGTCAAACTAGGAGCTCAACGGCCACCTGTTACTACGAACTTGTTTTCATCTGGCAGATAAGCTTTTGAGAAGAGACCACTTTGATAACGAGCTTTTGGGTTGCCGTATTGATACCGCCCTTCGGGGGAACAGGAGAATAGCATGCACGGGAGAAGGATTTAGGGAAAGGTACCCACTTTTTAACGGGAGAAAGGCAGCTTATGTGAAAACTCCCCTTGTGGTTTACAGTTCAAATAGATCAGGTTCCCATGTTGTTGATACACCGAAAGATTCTAACGCTATGCTCCAATGCGGGATGAGGGCCAACGATTGTGATGAGTGGGGACCTTAGAGCTTAAAACCTACATATAGTGACCCTTATGGGCTGGCTATGTACGAGACATCAAACCGTCTCCCGGGTCAAAAGTTTCCATTTCCAGGCCTGATAGTCTTCAACTGAAAAAAACAGGGCGGAGAACTAGTAAGAATTGTGCCCGCCATTCAATTCGTGACGTGGATGATCCACCGACGGAATCGATTAGGTGAAACGGCTCTGCAAAGTTTGTTTGTTCATAAAGGCTGCATGCAGCCATGCAATTCGTACTGCATGGTGATATTACTCTACCACTCTATAAATGGTATATAGATATCATCACTTGATCACAAAGAAATTGAGTACTAGCACGCATTGCTATGGATGCTGCAACCGCAAACAGGCTTTTGCAATTGCTACCAAAACGGAGCAACTGAAAAATGAGATTGAAGGGCACCGTAGAGTGCTAAACAACCAGTTGAGAAGTGTTAGAACAATGGATCCTGCAAAGAAAGAAGCGCGCATTCGCGCTACCAGAGAGCGCATAGAGGGTTTGGAGGAGAGGCGGGAAGCGCTGCAGGTGGAGCAGCAAGTGCTCTTTATTCGTCTAGCATCTCGCTAGAATAGAAGAGTCCGTAGACACTTTTTAGTTTTCTAAGGTTGGTTTAAATTCAATAAGTGTCTGGAGACATTTGTTTTCATGTCAGGTGGTCTTTGTCTTAATTTGATTCCGCTCTACTCCTATGCTAAGTGTCTTTGTTTGGTTTGATTTCTTGTGTTTGCATGTATGGGCTAGCCATCAGTGTTCAATGCTTATGTTAATATAATAACGCCAAAATGTGCTGCAAATTCATGTTCAAGTTGAAATAAGGCCGAAGGGCTAAGTGTACTACTGGAGATTATATATTCCAGCTCTGAAGTTTCCTTTTGAGCCCTCGTTCTACTATGGTTTGGATTCTAGTTGAAGCGTGTGACCATCTATTCAGATGAGGAGACCGAGTAAGAAACCACTAAGCGGAGAGCAAACAGATCAATCTCTATCTATGAGTTTCTCAACCAAGATCCACTATTCAACCAAGACCCGCTAACTAATACTTTTATGCGAGCTTAGTTATTGGAAGTAGCAGCCGAGGAACTCTTATCCCTAGCCACAGTTGTTGTAGCACAAGGCTTTGTCGCGATTGGGTCATATGTCAGTACTCTCACATTCCCCGTGGTCTCCCTAGTATGCTGAGCTGAACTGAAGTGAAGTGAAGCTGCGGGCGATGATGGACTGATCCCATGCTATTCAGGCGCCTGACAACGCTGGCTCCGACGGTGATGAGTCTGACGGTGGCTCAGATGTTTCTCTTCCTGATCCTTCAAGGTCCCCCATTCCTGACATCGTCCAAAGGCCGTTGGCGCTCTCCCATCTGACAGTGCGGGCTCTGCGTGTCGCCTATGGCAACACTACCCGAGTGGTCTATTGCATAGTGGATCCACGGGTACCCCGTCGCTGCTTCGTTTTTATCAACATCCGATAAGCAGAACAGACAGAGAACTGTCCCGATTTCTCGTAATGCTAGGCCCAAAAGTCCTCCATCCGCATAGCAGCAAAAGTAGGCATTTCTTTGAACCTTACTCAATCATAAACGGTCTATACAAATCCCTAGGTCAATCAATCTCTAATCTCTAATCATTGTCATAGTCAATCTCACCCTCCCATACTTGACGGACACTAACATCACCATCTTTACTCAGGAATAACTCTTATTCCTCGGCAAAGGGTTCGCATCTTTATCCATCAATACAAGACGAGCTATTCCTACGAACTACGAGAAAATAAATACGAGATATGGATATATAGAGCCTGGATTCCCCTTTTGACGGCTTAAATAGCGGCTAGGCACATTTGGATTTAGCGGGTAGCGATTTGGCTGCTCCTATCCCAAAGATAAGAATATGACGGATCCCATAAGGCAACACGGTGTCCATCGCACCAGGGACCAAAAGGCAAAGTGGTAGTAAAGAGTGGAAGGGGCGGCCCCACCTTCTCTTCTAATTGAAATCCGTTGTGCATGCCCATCCTCCTTCTGTTTATCGCTTTGTGGGAGAGCCTCGTGCTTCTTCTTTGCAAGGTGATCATCCCTTGACCACTCCCGATCAGTAAGCGGTACTCCCAAAAGGAAAGGGGGAACGGTTCTCTCCTCGGGCTCCTCCACGCCAATACGAATTCAAGCAATGGCCCCCTCTATCCTTGAGAACGTTCTTTGCCAAGCACATCTACAGGAAACAGATAGTCTTTCCCATCACTCCAATCTTTACTTACCTACCTTGGCTTAACTCATTAACTCCCACGACAGGGTTATCTATAACTCCTTATTCTGGCCTTCATTCTTCTCTTATTTCTACTCTCCCACGAAGGCCTGTCCCTGTCAACTAGAAAGGTAGTAAGCAAGTACTGAAACATAACAGAAATCCATTTGCTTAACATATGCCTACGTTACAACCATTAAGGGAAAGGTAAGGTTGATTCATTTGATTTTTCATTCATATGAATGCATAGGAACTTAGCTTAGAAAGAGGAGCTTGGGACAGAGCTTGCAAGATATGAACCACGAGCAGAGGTTGTCCCTTGAAAGAAGCACCGACCGGAATAACAGGTATCGCGATATGCATCTAGATAGGTTGTTTTAGCTAGCTAGGCATTTTCTTGTGATTAATACTTCTTAAGGTAGTTAGCTAGGCAAGTATGTATTCACGGAGAAGCAATGGTATAGGTTGAGTAGTATCGGTTTAGAAAGCTAAGTAAAGTATTTCAAGTATGCATGCGTGATAAGTCAAGCAAAACCCGGACGGAGTGGGAGAAGAGATGGATTTTTTTATTTGTTAGAGGAAGGAGATGCGGTGTAATATGTGTATGTAATAGGACTGGAAGGAGGCATGTATGGTATAAGTAAGGAATAGGCTTTCACAGAAAGGCATGGACTTAGAGGGATAGTATTTATCAAAGAAGCACGTACCGGTATAGGCATCTGGTTAGGTCAACAAGTTGTTGGTTGGCATTCAAGGTATGTGTAACGTTGAGAAACAGGTGCTAGGTATGAACGAGTAAGCTACTAAAAATAGGCGAGATATGGTTTCAATAGCCTAAGAGTTGCATTCATGGAAAGGGATTCACAGATAGGCATTCAATGGGCATGGGAAAGTCAAGTTATGTATGCAAGAGACCCCCATTCAATCCAAGGAAAGTGAACCTCTAATTAAGATAACATCCGCCATCGTTGCCATATTTTAATGGTAATGATTCAGCACCTATGCGGTGTAAGACAACCTCTTCATGGGCACCCTCCTACTTGACTGCTTGCCTGATAGCCTGAATACCTGATAGTCTGATGTATAGTTTCAAAAAGCAAGTAGTTTTTTCAAGACAGTGTTTTTCATGCAAGGGTAGAGATAGACAATGGTCGTGCTATTAGCCATGCCATGGTGGTACGCTAAGTATAATTCATTCAACAAACGAAGGGCCAGCAGATACCAGAGAATAGGGCTCAGCAGATGTGGATTAATTCTTGACTCTAGTCAATAGAGGGAAAAGAGTAGAGAGTGCCGACCATTGTGGAAGTTCACCACTTGCTTTGGTTTAGAATTTAAGAAGAGAAGGAACGGATTTATTTGATGGGGAATCATGGTAATTAATTTCTAGGTCTGGCTAATACATACGCCTTGGCAGTGTGCCTTGTACAGCTAGCTAAGGTTGGAGACTCACTTATCCGTCTACAGATAAGCTTTGTATCAATTATGCCTAATTCGTAGGTGGTGGATTCTGCCTCAAGTACTACACTATTGTGAAAGCGCAACCTACACCTATTTTCCTTCGATTGAGATTGTACCCACCACTCCTATCTCGCACGCGGGTGATGCATCCCGTTCTCCTGGTAACTAAAGGCCGAAGAAGGCTGTCTTCTCATATTAAACATATCAAAATCAGGTTTCCGGATCCTACCTGTTCTATGAAGAGAGGTTTGTGATTCATAAAACTGCTGACATCAAGTTGTTGAATGCTTTCTATTAATCTATCATAACCATCTCTGTATCTTTTATTGAGGGGCGCTGTATGTTGTGAGCAATAGAAATAGAAATAGTTGTTTATTCTCTGCATCACCTACTTAGTGTGGGTTTCTTTAGCTTTTCTTTAGGTTAATCAGCCCTTACTTGCATTGATTTAAAGGTCCTATTTACCATTCCTTGCGGACTTGGTAATCTAACAACCCTTCAGGGGAGAGGATTATAGGACACCATAGCTTATCTGCCTTGATTTCGGAAACCAGAACTACTTCGGCCTTCCCTCAACTGATTGACCTAGCCGACCTATAACTTATGCTGTGTATAGATTGACAAATTATTGGGTCTAACCTCAGGGCGCCCTATAGCTTATGCTGGGTGCCAGGGAAGAATAGAAAGGGATAGTGGTCTTCTTCAAGCCGAAGGGGAGCCCGGATAATTGATAAGCTCGGAAGAATGGAAGTAATGTGCCTGCCATTCTATTGCGGTGGTCACGATCCAAAGCTTTTGGGGCTTCCGTGCAAAGAAGAAATGTATTGATACTTGAAGGGAATGCAGGTGAAAATCGAGTATCTTTGGGAAATTGGACCGACCTGGTGCCTCAGGTTAGAAAGTGAATTCTCAGCTAGAACCCATGGAAAAGGGGAAGGGGCTTGGGCTTTACCTGGTGTGGCTCGTGGCCATAATAGCTCACTCGATAGGGTCTGCCGGACAATTCTTTTTATTTGGCGCTGGGCATATTCATTAGCCGAGTTTCTTTCTAAGATACTAGTTGGTTCACCCCAGGTAGAGCAGTTAATTAGTCACAAGCAGGCATTTTCCTTCAATTGGTCACCCTGGGGGTGGGGTATAGCAAACTCTAGCAACCGAAGAGGATACCTATGTTTACAATGGAATCGTTCTCATTGAAAAGGGGCACCGGAAGTTCAAACATCCGACCCATATGGCCTCGGGGTAGGAGAAAAGGAATCGATCACTGTTGGCACTCTAGAATTGCGTATATTGGGATGCGCCTGCGAACTATTGATACTTGAATTTCGTATAGAAGAATCCAACTCGAATTAAGATACCAACCAAGAATTTCCATTCGCCTGGCGAGATGATCGGATTTCGTTCCCCATTTTCGATAAGGTATTAGTTTAGGTCTCTGCTGAGCCACTGAGCTAGAAGTGGCTATAGTTATGGGTTTCATCTCAATCAAGCCATCTTCTCCCCGAAAACTCTCTATTTAGGATCAATGTCATGTCCGAGTCAGTGTGGTTCCCCCGGCGCTGCTGTACCGACCAAGAGGTCTGATTCAGTTGAAACACCCGAGTTAGCTATTGATAAAGGTCGCTCATTGAAAGGTATAAAAGATACAAATAAATTAAGATGTAGCTTTCTTAGTTTCATACTTATAGTAGGCGATCCCTTGTTTTATGATTGGAATGAAAGTAGGATAAAACGAGATTGAGTTGACTCTTCCATCTCCGGCTTCCTAACCAGATCCGTTTACCCCTGCTTGAAAAAGTGTTTCCATTCGTAGTTCGGGGTTTCCTAGTCCCATGTTGATTCGTAACCGGCTCCCTATCTGTCGGGGATATACCCCGCGGTATGGCCCGGCCATGACTTGGCGACTCACCGGTGACCCGGCCAGGACTTGGTGGCTTACTGTTAACCCGGCGAAGACCTGGCGACTCACTGGTGACCCGGCCAAGACGGCGGCTCAAATGGTGACCCGGCAGGCGGGTCAGACGAGCGACAAGACCCAACGGCCCAGATGGCGGCTCGTGAGAAGACCGGCTCAAGGTACGATATCCGGTGGGCCGGCTTGAGAGAAGGCATTAGGAATATTTCCCTTGTGTGGGAAGCAAGACTAGGATTCCGCTTATAGAATAATCCTAATCCTACTAGGACTCTTCATGTAAGCCACCCCTTCAACTTATATAAGGAGGGGTAGGGCACCCCAAGAGGGACAAGTTTTACAAGTCTAGATAGACAGGCAAATCAATAGCTCTCGAGATGAGAGGTAGCGAAACACCGCCCTTGTAACCGAGATCATCATCATTAATATCAATCAAGCAGAATGTAGGCTTTTTTCTCCACCGCGAGGGGCCGAACCTGGGTAAAACACGCGTCTCTCGATTCTGATCAACCCCGTTCAAGCTACCACATAGTTGCGATGGCCTCACACCTAAAGTTCTTCTACGAGGACATCTGGCCGTGTGAAAATACCACGACAGTTGGCGCCCACCGTGAGGCCCCGCACGGTGATGTTGAGTTCTTGGAGGGAGATCTTCATGGAATTAGAAGCTCGCTATTCAAGAAGAGCCGGCACGGAACCATAGCAGATTAAGATTACAACTTGTGCGCCGCCGCAGGCATCTTTGACATCTTGGCGATCCGTCAATCGGATGAAAGATTGGTTTTTCCTGTTGCAGTAGCAGAAGAGATCCATCGAGACGGACTTGAATTGTTCGTACGCGCACGCAGCTACGTGTCGCCGAGTGTACCGAGAGTTCCATCATACGCGGCCTCATGTTCCCATAAAAAACAGCAGCGTTTCAAGTTTATGCAAGACAAGTTGGAGTCCAACCCAGGATTGGTTGGTAACAAGCGCAGAATCAAAGAGCCATTGTTTCTTCAGTCAAAGATGCCATGATTCTGACTGTGTCTTTGTGGCATATATGAGAAGCTCGTAATGAGGCGCGTCACTCGCCAGATATTCCTCAGCCTCGCCATACAGTGGAGAAAATTCGTGCATACACTGAGCTTATTATGCAGCTCTTTTTCAACTCTGAACCTGTCATCAGGCATGAGTCCTTTTCTTCCAACACATTGTGGACTCCGCCGCCATCAGGTGTTATTGTTATCAATTCGGATGCTGCTGTATTTTCAGATATCAACATGTCTGGGGCTGGTGCGGTGGCCCTAAACCATGAGGGCACTTGTGTTGCTGCATTTTCCGAGCCTCTTCAAGGTGCTCGAGAACCTGAACTTGTGGAAGCTATGGCTCTTCGGAGGGCTGTGCAACTAGCATGGGATGAACACTTCTCTAGTGTGATTTTGGCGACAGATTGCCAATCACTTGTGAATAGGATTAATGCCAGCACACTTGACCGTTCCATTATTGGTACTGTGGTAAATGATATCAAGGTTGCTTCAAGAAGCTTTGATTCTGTGGTGCAAGTTAATGTAGCTGCTCATATTTTAGCTAAATCTTGTAAGAATTTACCTAGTTTGGTTGTCTTCCATTCTGTTCCGGATTGTATCCGAGAGACTATTTGTAACTTTGTTTTAAGTGATCAATAAAGCCGACGTTTATCTCAAAAAAAAAAAAAAGCGCAGAATCGGAAGAAGCACGTATTAAACAAACTACTACCAAAAAAGTGGTAGCTATTTTTAAACGGGCTGGACTCGGATGGATCTAGCAGTTCGAGAAGAGAAAAGAAAAGGTATATCCGTGGGGTACTACTTTGACTGGGATATGGATCAAGACTAAAGAAAAAAAGGGGGCCATGACCCAAACACGGATGGTCCACGGGCTCCGCTACGAGCTGCCGACCCCACGGCCTGCCTGAGCCGATGACCCTGTCTCTGCCGCGGCCTTGCTAAGTCGCCGCCCCGGCCTCGTTTCCTTCTCGCGGGGCGGCCCTGTCTTCCGCTCGCTGTCGCCGTGGAGAGCCGCCGGCCGCGCTTCTCGCCACCGCCTGTAACCCGCTGGCGAATCGCTGCCCATTCCGCAAGTCGGCCCTGCTTCGTGTGGTCCCGCCGGCTTCCGAAGGATACCTCATCGGCTTTGTTCTCGAGCTGCCGGACGTCGTCGTCACCTCCGAACCGCTCGCTGGTTCGAGTCGCCTCTGCGGCCTCAAGCACCTCGCTTCAACGGCCGCCCTCGAATCACCTTCACGGCCGTCGCTCGCCGTCGTACAAGCTTCCGCCTGCCTCTGTTCTGCGGCCTCACACCGAGCCGGCCACCGTCGAGCCGCGCCTGCAAGCCGCCTCCTCCGAGCCGCCGCAAGTCGCCAAGACCGACGGCTTTCCTGCTACTGATTCAACTCGTACATAGCGGTGTAGATTGGCTCCTGTGCAATCTGCCAAAGATGGACGCAAACGTCCGCTGCGCTACTGCTGTCAATTTGCAAGTCACCTCTGCACGCACGCGCTCAAAACCATCCAGCCGATCGAGCAATAGCAGTGTTATCACGTCTGAAACTACAGTCCCGAGGTTCAATCCGGGTTCTGCCATGGCCGGCCTCGAGCCGCCTCCTCCGCCGTGGCTCCGCCTCGCCTCTGCCGTGGCCGGGCTCAAGCCGCCACCACATCGCCGGCTCGCCTTCGCCCCCGCTGAGCCGCCACCTCCGCAGCAGCCGCTCGCCTCCACGCCGCGGTTTCCGTCGCCGAGGCCTCGCCTCGAGCCGGACGTCTCCGCTTCTGCAGCCTCGACGACCTCGCCTCAAGCCGGTCACGCCAAGCCACCAGCCCCGTGCCTTGCTCGAGCCGCTGCTGTGGCCCACTTCGTCGACACGCCGTGGTCCACCTCGTCGACTCGCCTCGCATCCGCTGCCACGGTTCTGCCGTGGCCGGCGCGCCGTTCCGCCGACGCGGCCTCAAGCCGGCGTCGCCAACTCGCCTCACCTCCGTTCCGAGCCGCCCCGGACTCCTCGGCCACCACGGGTTGCGCATCGCCTACTCCGAGCCGCCGTCGTGCCTCGCCGCTCCGGAGCCGCCAGCCGCTTCCGAGCCGCCACCGAAGCTCGCCCCGTCTTCTGCCGCACGTCACCGCAGTCTCAAATTGCTGCCTCTGGGCCGACCCGACCTCGCCACGCCGAGCCGTCGGGCTCCCACTGCAAGCCGCCTTGCTTTCGTCGGAGTGAGTGGCTAATTCGCCGTTAAAATTACTGGAGGTGATCCACGACGCTACATACAGATCATCTATCATCCGGACAAATCAGGTGATATCCATCTAAATCTATTTTATTAGCACATATTGTTTTTGTCAAAAAACAATTACTTTGGTCTGTATATACATATGCAGGACAACTCTCCACTACAAACGTGGTTTATACGGCGGCTTATAACGCCGAAGCCTGACTCGCCCGCCGTTATCTTCCAACGCCGTGGCACACAAGTCGCCGACAACAGTTTTGGTTAACTTCAACAGCCGGCTGGGATGAACCATGGACAAGGTCACTGACATGACACAATTCATACGGGATCACTCATAACCCGCCAAGGTCAAGCTTCAACACATTCCAGCGTTCCGCTGTCAACTATATGCCGGCTTATGCCACGGCCAAGAATGAAGAATCTCAAGCCAACTCCTCGAGCCGTCTTAAGACTTGGGGGCTACACCGGCATAACTCGGCAGAATTGGCCGTTATCACAAATTCAAGACCCGGTACCCAGGGACTATTACCACATTGGTGAAAATTTCCGGTTCAAGAGAAATCTATCTCTCACAAAGTTCTGAGCTTTCAATATCCGGCTCAATGTCCGGTTCAAAAGGAGTCTGTCTCTCGCAAGTTCAAGTTTCTCAGGAAAAATTAAAGGTTGCCGAAGAGAACTAGCTGCCATGATGCGCTGTTCAAACATGGGTATCCTGCCTCAGCGGCGAAAAATTAAAGGTTGCCAAAGAGAACTTGCTGCCATGATGCGCGGTTCAAACATGGGTATCCTGCCTTATTGGCTTATTCTATTATGATCAATAAGTAAAGCTGGCACCCCCGAAACTCGGGGTCTCTGTCGTTTCATCTCAATCGCTGTGCATGAGTCTTTACTTTTTGATCATAAGGTCACTTGGGGGCTTCCAACTCCACGAGTTCAGCTATCTCACCCTCTTGACCGGCACACAAACGCCACCCCTTCTTGGTTAAACCCGCCTGTTTGCTTGCTACTTCTCCGAACAGATGATCCGTCATACTCTTGCTTAAGTTACTCCCTTAAGTGGGACCCTGACTTTGCAAAGTTCAAACGTCGGTATGTCATGTGAGGGCCGGCTTACTGCAACGAGGATACTCCAAGGGCTATCACGCCAAACACTTCCTTGAAGTGAAATTCTTGCCTAGTTACTCCCTTAAGTGGGACCCAGACTTTGCAAAATATAACTCTTGCTTAGTTACTCCCTTAAGTGGGACCCTGACTTTGCCAAGTGAAATTCTTGCCTAGTTACTCCTTTAAGTGGGACTCTGACTTTGCAAAATAAAACTTCTGCCTAGTTACTCCCTTAAGTGGGACCCTGACTTTGCAAAGTGAAAGTCTCGCTTAGTTACTCCCTTAAGTGGGACCCTGACTTTGCAAATCTTTTGTGATTTTCTGTTATAGGTTATCTTTAATGTTTCTGATTGGCCATGAGCCGCCGGTTCCATATTACACCGGTTACATCTTAACATTTAAAAGTCTCCTTATATTGTGTTATCATACACATACATCCTCATACATCGCATCATCATTGCATCATCATACAATGCATCATACATGCATAAACATATTTGTTTATATTGCAGGAGCCGGTTTTCAAACCGGGTTACATTGTAACTCTGCAGGAACAAACAAATTTTTAATAACCTAAATGGTTGGGTCTTCATCATGGTTTATCATAACCAGTATTAAATGATTGGGATATCAATTCTCCTAAATTCCCGGGTTACGAATCCCGCCGGGTCACATATAATACCTGGTCACTTAACTGACCGGGTTTCTGATTATTCAACATGTGCTTTGTAGAAGACTACAACACTTATGGATTTCTTCATGCATATTTGCTGGGTTACATTACAACCACGGCCAAGGATTTCTTTCATCACAAATGTATCATCAGTTCACAGAGTGGATATGATTTATTCTACAATGAAAGGAATAGTCCCGAGTCGCCGTAGGCACACGACCCGGCACTTGGGGGCTACATTATTCAAATCAAGATTACATCAAGGTATGAAAGTCCCATGTCGCTGCAAGCATGCACCACGGCACTTGGGGGCTAATGCATGGTCATTTTGACCAGTCTCATTGAAGACCCGGCCCATCACATAATGATAAGCCGGCCCTTGGGGGCTACCAATTGCTCTTGTCGGAAATTCAAAGTACATAAGCCTTAATGGTGACCCAAAGCTTGAGGGCTACATCGTACGATGTTCATTTCAAAAGGAGTACATATAAGTCCCAAGTCACTGCAAGCAAACGACCTGACACTTGGGGGCTACAACCGCCAGTTGTTTCAATAGATCATAAGGTCCAACTTGAAGACCCAGCCCATCATATATTAATGAGCCGGCCCTTGGGGGCTACACATGTGAAGTGCAAAGTTTTCAGTTCAAGATTGAAGATTCAGATGGACAACCCGGATTTCTCCAAAGTTGCAACATGTCTTAAGCTATCACTACGTTCCCCTCTTAAGACTTGGGGGCTACAGTGGATATGTATATTGGAATTGAAAGAAGAATTCAGATTGACTCGGGCTGAGAAGACCCAGTTTGGAAGGACACATCCTGCAAAGACTTGGCCTTGAGAACCCAGGAAGATCAACTACATGACCCGGTGTCAGCAACAATCATGACCCGGCATTATCAATCATAACCGACTCAAATATTTTTTGTCAAGCCAAGAGCATTGGAAGCCGACTCAAATGGAAGAAACAAATGACTTGAGGATGAACAGATATCGGCTCAGAAGAACCTTCGACCCGGCGCACAACCTGTCAAAAATTTGTTCTTATTTTTATTTTGTAGGATAAGTTTAACATGGATAAATCCAAATTAAACTGGGGGCTAATGTCGACGATATACCCCGCGGTATGACCCGGCCATGACTTGGTGACTCACCGGTGACCCGGCCAGGACTTGGCGGCTTACTGTTAATCCGGCGAAGACCTGGCGACTCACTGGTGACCCGGCCAAGACGGCGGCTCAAATGGTGACCCGGCAGGCGGGTCAGACGACCGACAAGACCCAACGGCCCAGATGGCGGCTCGTGAGAAGACCGGCTCAAGGTACGGTATCCGGTGGGCCGGCTTGAGAGAAGGCATAAGGAATATTTCCCTTGCGTGGGAAGCAAGACTAGGATTCCGCTTATAGAGTAATCCTAATCCTACTATGACTCTTCATGTAAGCCACCCCTTCAACTTATATAAGGAGGGGCAGGGCACCCCAAGAGGGACAAGTTTTACAAGTCTAGATAGACAGGCAAATCAATAGCTCTCGAGATGAGAGGTAGCGAAACACCACCCTTGTAACCGAGATCATCATCATCAATATCAATCAAGCATAATGTAGGCTTTTTCCTCCACCGCGAGGGGCCGAACCTGGGTAAAACACACGTCTCTCAATTCTGATCAACCCTGTTCACGCTACCACATAGTTGTGATGGCCTCACACCTAAAGTTCTCCTACGAGGACATCTGGCCGTGTGAAAATACCACGACACTATCCATCCTCCTCAACAGCTATCTTTGTTTGACGGTGTTCGTTGCCAATGCAATAGTAATATATGCTTGCTTTCTTCCTGTTTGCATATCCGTATCGAAAACTCTTCTTTCGTAGTGAATTTACTTCAATTCAACTACTTCATTGATTCATCAATTTGAGGCAACTGCCTTCTTTTCTGTGTCTTCCTAGTTTGCCAACCCTATGTTTGATTGCGAGTTCCGGTGGGGTGAGTACCTAGACGGATAAGGGGTTCCTTTTCGATTTCCATTTTAGAGCTTCTCTCTAGTTCGAATATATAGAACTTCCTTCTTAGAAATGGAATACCTTCACCTTAGAAGGGTTTTCTTCCTACTAGTGAAACCAGATCTGCCTTTTTCAGCTAAGCCGATTCCAATGATTGGACGGACAATACTTGCTTAAACCTAGCACCCTGTTGCCTTGCTTTTCCTCCAACCGTACCTGCCTCGCCTCTCGTGATACCCAGGAAGGGCATCCCTCACTTCCCAGATCGTCTCGCACTTCTTTTGTCACTGGCACACACGCTCTCGTGGGTCTATCACTGAGAAATCCCTTTTCGCCGGGCGGTGCGGTAAGTAAGACTAGTCGGGAGTAGATACATTCATTTCCTTTTGCCAGAGTGAGAGTCAGAGTTGTGTGGGAAGTTGACAATCACTATCTCCTCTAGTGACGAGTGCAAACCTTACATGAATCATGCCAAGCACAGAAGAAAAAGAGGGGCCGGTCTGAAAGTTGTCCTTGTACGGCTGAGGAAATAAAGGGATGACGAGACAGGGACCCAAAGGTTCCCGGTGAGGAGGCCCGATGCAATGTTAGAAACTGTTGTTCCAGTTGTTCCTGTATGAGGAAGAAGACTCCTTACGAAAGCAGGTCCAAACCTTTGTTCCTTGTTCCTCGGCCTTAGTTAGCATTTTTTCGAACAGTGAAATACACCTTTGTCCTGCGTTGCATGTTGAGAGTGTGAATGGAGACGGGGTGCCACTTTTAAATAGTGGCAATCCTGAATAAGAATTGAAGGAAAAACAAGCAAGCACTCAAGCGTGAGCTGAAATACCGGGTCCTCACATCGGAAAATTAGTATGGCAGGCTGATAGATCCAGGGTCCCCAGGTCCAAATTCTTTCCAATCAAGTAAGAGTTCAAAACTGAGTTTTCCGGGGCTATCGATTCATAGTTTTTGAATATATTGAGTTTCTCCGGATCAGGAGGCTTTACATACAAAGCCGACAACACGGTAACATTATGCTTCTCTTTCTTATTCTTATTCTTATTTATATAATTTGTGATACTTTCACATGAAGTGAAAGGGACGCTGTTCAGAAGAGCCTTCCTACATTTGCGCCCTGCTAAAAGCTATCGCACCACATGGTGCAGAGACACTCGACAAAAGACGAGCAACAGCCCTTGGCAGCCCCCATGGCTGCTGCCTCTACGCCATCTTGCACTCGATCCTCCGGCCTTATTCCTGGATCCAAGGATGACGGAACCTGGGGCGGGTTCAAAATTGCAGGGACTTCAATTGGTGGAGCAGGCAGAGCGGGGGCGCATCCGCGGGTTGAGCTTGATCCCCCGCTGGATCTGACAGAACTGGCGGTGCGTCTGCAGGTTGAGCCTGACCCCCTGCAGGATTTGGTAAAACTTTCTCTTCGTCATCTAATAAAATAGTTTCAAAACGGAATCCATGGGTAAACAAAAATCAAATAAAAAGAAAATGCAATTCGTTGGGGGAACGGGTTACACGGTGAATCATCCCCCTATTAAGAAACCAAAGTAATAATAATGATACGAAAATCAAAAGGAGAAGGAAAGGAAATTCTAGGCCGATGGGAAAAAGAAAAAAGAATTTCCCGAAAAAAAGGATGGGACCTGGAAATGGAAACAAACCTACTATAATACGAATCCTCTTCTCGGGGATCATAATGTCAAGTTGCTTTCTTACTCGAAAGCTGTTGCGCGGTACTCGGAAGTACTAAATAGATAGGCGCTTGGGCCAGGTACAATTGAACGAAAAGAAGCAAACTACCATTGTTTTAGGAGGTATGGGAGGGCGGAGACCGATCGAGAGAAGTGTCTTTTCCTGGCTATCCGGATTTATTGGATCATTCCTTCCTGTGACGCCTTTTCCCCCATCCATCTCCTACGCTACGCATGGAGTTAGCACAGTCTATGCCTCGGTCCTGGGACTCCTTCTTTCTATTTATAGACATAAGGAGGTTCTGTTTTCTATTTATAGCTACTGGATCGTAGTATTCCCTAAGAAAAAAGTACCTATAATCACATGAAAACCATGAAAGTCGGTGGATACTTATGCAGAGGCGGGGACAGGATTCGAACCTGCAGTCTTCAGGTCATGAGCCTGATGAGTCGACCAATTCCTCTACCCCACTTCTTCCCCTGATCTTTCTTTCCCTCTTCCCACCGGGGTTCCCCTTGGTTGCTTGGCCGGGATAGAACTAGCGTTTAGGTTGCGGCTAGGCGCGGAGGTTGGAGCTCCCTCCTTGACTAACGACTGGTACGAACTTGCTGAAAGCACGAGCGTAGAGGCGAAAGAAGAAGAGAGGGGATTGAGCTTCCAAGCGAAAGAACAAGGGATGAGCGGTTTGTTGCGCCTGCGCATACGTTTTCTTGCTCCTTTCTATACGCTAATTCTTGATTGAACCTTAGTCCACAGTTTGACCTATTGATTTAGCACCTTCTAACATCTCGAGTCGAGAAAACACTTTTCTTGTCACGTTTTTCCTTTGCTGTTCTTTCCTAGATTTCTTTTTGATAAGGCATTCATTCATTGTTCGTTGTGTGCCAGGAACCAGATTTGAACTGGTGACACGAGGATTTTCAATCCTCTGCTCTACCAACTGAGCTATCCTGACTATTTCTTGTGCATCATCCTAGTAGAGTACTTGTATCTATGTCAATTAAAGGGACTAAAAAAGAAAAAAGTATTCTCAAATTGGACTTAGTAAATATCAGGATAATGATATGGATTGTGAATGACTTACTTAATAATAGGGATTACTTGCCTATACTATAATATGTTTATTTGTATGAATGGGATAAGATCCAAAGAAGTCAGTTCGGATTTGTTTGTGAAAGAGTAGAATAACAAAGATAGTGAATCTTGTTTGAACCATTAATGAAAAATAGAGGTTGGTACAATAGTTAGGAAGTAAAATGGGCTTTTTATTGGGGATAGAGGGACTTGACTTGAACCCTCACGATTTAGAAAGTCAACGGATTTTCCTCTTACTAGAAATTTCATTGCTGTCGGTAACGTTGGTGAATTAACAGAAACGGAAAGAGAGGGATTCGAACCCTCGGTAAACAAAAGCCTACATAGCAGTTCCAATGCTACGCCTTGAACCACTCGGCCATCTCTCCTACATAATCTTATTATTGACCAGAAACTGAGTGAATACCGAGTTTTCGTATCACTAAAGTACAGGTACAACCGATCACAGGTTCCATAGGGAGTTTGACTTCCTTTCCAATTTCATATTTCTCAACAACAACTTCTCTCATCCCCACGGGTCTATTCAAAATTCTGGAATTGTCCCATGTTTCTATGGAATAGCTGCATTTCTGGGTCCAAGGGTTTTACTAAAATAAGCAATTGGTCTGCCTTGATGCATGAGGACAGAACCAATACCTTGACCTGATGCATCTATTTAAAAAGTAAATGGTAGGGTCAAATCTGGCAAAGCCATAACAGGAGCAGTGACCAGACAATTCTTCAATGTTATGAAGGCCTCAATTTGAGCATCTGACCACTGGAATGAATCTTTTTTTAGACAGTCATGAAGTAAAAAAAATGATCCCATAATTCTTGACAAATCTTCTTTTTCTGCAGCCATACCAAGAAAACACCTCAACAGAGTGATAGTCTTAGGTGCTGGCCATTCTTTCATGGCAACTATTTTATAGGGGTCTGTAGATAGACCCTATCCTTAGATAACATGCCCTAAATACTCCACTTGAGGGACAGGAAAACTGCATTTGCTAATCTTAGCATATAGTTTTTATGACCTTAGAATGTCCAGGACTAACTTGAGATGCTTGAGATGAGCTTGTTTGGTCTTGCTATATATCAGAATATAATCAAAGAATACCAAAAGGTATTTCCGAAGCAAAAAACATGATTCATTAAAGATTGGAAGGTAGCAGGTGCATTAGTGAGTCCAAATGGCATCACTAAGTATTCATAATGACAAAAATATGTGTAGGATCAAAAGTATATCTAGAGGGGGGTGATTAGACTACTTGACAAGATAAAAACGTAGCCTTTTCCCAATTACAGATTTTGGCAGGTTTTGCAATACTAGCAAGTCAAGCAACACCCTACACATGCAATTCTAGAGTATAGGCAGTGGAATGTAAAACATTGCACATGTAGTAAAGAGAAGTGGAGAAGATCAAACGCAATTTGGAGACACGAATATTTTTCCCGTGGTTCCGATAGGTGGTGCTATCGTACATCCACGTTGATGGAGACTTCAACCCACGAAGGGTAACGGCTGCGCGAGTCCACGGAGGGCTCCACCCACGAAGGGTCCACGAAGAAGCAACCTTGTCTATTCCATCATGGCCTACGCCCACAGAGGGCTAGCCTTACTTGGGGTAGATCTTCACGAAGTAGGAGATCTCTTTACCCTTACAAACTTCTTGGTTCAACTCCACATCTCGACGGAGGCTCCCAAGCGACACCTAACCAATCTAGGAGGCACCACCCTCCAAAAGGTAATAGATGTTGTTGTTGATGATGAACTCCTTGCTCTTGTGCTTCAAATGATAATCTCCCCAACACTCAACTCTCCTCACTGATTTGGCTGTGGTGGAAGAAAGGATTGAGTGGAAAGCAACTTGGGAAGGCTAGAGATCAAGTTTCATATGGTGGGAGTGGAGCAACTTGATCTCAACACAAGGGTAGGTGGTTCTCTTCTCAGAAATGTATGGTGGAAGTGGTGGTTCTTTCTGAGTGCTCTCTCCACGAATGAAGAGGGGGTGGAGGGATATAAATAGCCTCCACAAAAAATCCAACCGTTACACACATTTGACCAATCTCGGATAGACCGAAGTTGACAACTCGGACTGACCGATATGTTCAAATATATGAATGTTAGGAATCTCGGTGGGACCGATGGAAGCATTTCGGTTTGACCGATTCGTGCAATGACTAGGGTTTACCAATTTCGGTGATACCGATTCTGTCATCTCGGTGACATCGATATGATGACAAACGGTAACAGAAACTTGGCAACGCCGTCTCGGTGAGACCGAGTGTCAGAATCGGAAAATCCGATTTGCTAGGGTTTGGATATGGCTTGGAGTGGTTCATCTCGGTGAGTCTGAGTTGATGTTTTTGGTGGGACCGAGATGACTTTTTAGGGTTTATGATAGTGAGAGTTGCTGAGGGATTTGGAGATATACCACTAAGCATTTGAGCAACCAGATCATCATCAAAACCTCATCCCCTTTTAATAGTATTGGCTTTTCCTATGGACTCAATGTGATCTTGGATCACTAAACCAAAAATGGAGTCTTGAGCTTTTGCCAATGCTTGCCGTAGCATTTTGAGGGGTCCACTTTCTTAGTCCTTGCCATGTCCACATCACTGAACTCTCTGAAATATTTCTCAAGTAATTATTAGTTCAATGATACATATGTTGTTATTAATTACCAAAAACACCCGGGGATTAGTTGCACTTTCAATCTCCCCCTTTTTGGTAATTGATGACAACATATAGATCAAAGCTTCGACAATGGATATAATCAATGAATAATATCGTCGCTTTGAGAAGTATGTGATAAGCAAGAGCTCCCCATAAATTTGTGCATTATTTAAAATTTGCTTTTGAATGCAAATGCACAATCGATTAGGATCATGGGTCACTCTTCCATGTCACATACATCTTGGTGGAGCGCACAAAATGATAAGAATGAAAAACATGCACCCATCACCAAAACATGAGTAAATGATCATACAAGATAAGAATAGCATATGATAAGCAATAAGCACACATTAATCATAGTACGACCAAGCACTCATTAAGGTAGCATAAACGGGGTATCAAACACATGGATCACACAAAGAGTATCTCAAACACCAAAAGTATCGATAAAGACCGCACAAAAACAAAAGAGCAAAAGCGCAAAACCAAAAGCACTCTCTCTCTTGAAGCCCTATGATCTATACAATTTCTCCCCCTTTGGCAACAAGTTACAAAAAAGTTCAAAAATGCATAGAGCTGGACGTCACTGTGCGCTCTGCTGGCGGCTTCTGTCTGGGTCGATGCTGGAGTGGTGAGAACTGCATCTACGAGTAACTCTGCAGAAATCTGAGCTGGAGTGGACACTGGAGGAGGAGCTGAAGTAACTGCAGGTGCTGTAGGAGGTGCAGAGAAGGTAGTCCTGGTATCCGGAACTAGAATAGCAGCTGATCTGGATCATCTGGGAAACTGAGCAGTCTGGCGTGAAGAATCGTGGACTAGGTCATCCTGATCATCACTCTCACGCAGAATAGCTTCCTTCTCCTGCTTGGCTATCTCTGTTGGGGATCGTAGCAAGAATTTCAAAAAAATTCTACGCAACACCAAGATCAATCTATGGAGAGACTAGCAACGAGAGAGAGAGAGAGGGGAATGGATCTTCATACCCTTGAAGATCGCTAAGCGGAAGCGTTACTAGAACGCGGTTGATGGAGTCGTACTCGCGGCGATCCAAATCGCGGAAGATCCGATCTAGTGCCGAACGGACGGCACCTCCATGTTCAACACACGTACAGCCCGGGGACGTCTCCTCCTTCTTGATCCAGCAAGGGAGAGAGGAGAAGTAGAGGGGGAGAGCTCCGGCAGCACGACGGTGTGGTGGTGGAGCTCGTGGTTCTCCGGCAGGGCTTCGCCAAGCGCTTGCGGGAGGAGGAGAAGGAGAGAAGGGGCAGGGCTGCGCCAAGGATGTAGGGGGTGCGCCCCTCCTCCCACCCCCTCCCCTTATATAGGCTAGGGGGAGGGGGGGCCGAACCCTAGATGGGATCCCCAAAGGGGGCGGCGGCCTAGGGGGGTGCCTTGCCCCCCAAGGCAAGGGGGGAGGCGCCCCCACCCCCTAGGGTTTCTAACCCTAGGCGCCATGGGCCCTTGGGGGGAGGCGCACCAGCCCACTATGGGCTCGTTCCCTCCCCAATTCAGCCCATTAAGTCCTCCGGGCCTGTTAGCTTCTCCCGGTGGACTCCCGGAACCCTTTCGGTGATCCCGGAACAATTCCGGTAAGTCCCGAAACTTTTCCGGCGACTGAAATAGGACTTCCCATATATAAATCTTTACCTCCGGACCATTCCGGAACTCATCGTGACGTCCGGGATCTCATCCGGCACACCGAACAACCTTCGGTAACCACATACGTTTCCCATTACTACTCTAGCGTCACCGAACCTTAAGTGTGTAGACCCTACGGGTTCGGGAACTATGCAGACATGACCGAGACACCTCTCCGGCCAATAACCAATAGCGGGATCTGGATACCCATATTGGTTCCCACATATTCCATGATGATCTCATCGGATGAACCACGATGTCGGGGATTCACAATCCCGTATACACTTCTCTTTGTCCATCGGTATGTTACTTGCCCGAGATTCGATCGTCGGTATCCCAATACCTTGTTCAATCTTGTTACCGGCAAGTCTCTTTACTCGTTCCCGTAACACATGATCCCGTGACCAACTCCTTAGTCACATTGAGCTCATTATGATGATGCATTACCGAGTGGGCCCAGAGATACCTCTCCGTCACACGGAGTGAGAAATCCCAGTCTCGATTCATGCCAACCCAACAGACACTTTTGGAGATACCTGTAGTGCACCTTTATAGTCACCCAGTTACGTTGTGACATTTGATACACCCAAAGCATTCCTACGGTATCCGGGAGTTGCACAATCTGATGGTCTAAAGAAATGATACTTGACATTGGAAAAGCTCTAGCAAACGAACTACACGATCTTTGTGCTATGCTTAGGATTGGGTCTTGTCCATCACATCATTCTCCTAATGATGTGATCCCGTTATCAATGACATCCAATGTCCATGGTCAGGAAACCATAACCATCAATTGATCAACGAGCTAGTCAACTAGAGGCTCACTAGGGACATGGTGTGGTCTATGTATTCACACATGTATTACGGTTTCCGGTTAATACAATTCTAGCATGAATAATAGACAATTATCATGAACAAGGAAATATAATAATAACCATTTTATTATTGCCTCTAGGGCATATTTCCAACAGTCTCCCACTTGCACTAGAGTCAATAATCTAGTTACATTGTGATGAATCGAACACCCATAGAGATCTGGTGTTGATCATGTTTTGCTCGTGGAAGAGGTTTAGTCAACGGGTCTGCAACATTCAGATCCGTATGTACTTTACAAATGTCTATGTCTCCATCCTCAACGTAATGACGAATGGAGTTGAAGCGGCGCTTGATGTGCTTGGTCTTTTTGTGAAACCTGGGCTCCTTGGCAATGGCAATAGCTCCAGTGTTGTCACAGAAGAGAGTCATCGGGCCCGACGCATTGGGTATCACTCCGAGGTCGGTGATGAACTCCTTCATCCAGACTCCTTCCTGCGCTGCTTCCGAAGCAGCTATGTACTCCGCTTCACCTGTAGATGCTGCCACGACGCTCTGCTTGCAACTGCACCAGCTGACTGCCCCACCATTCAAAATATACACGTATCCGGTTTGTGACTTGGAGTCATCCGGATCTGTGTCGAAGCTAGCATTGACGTAAACCTTTACGATGAGCTCTTCGGCACCTCCATAAATGAGAAACATATCCTTAGTCCTTTTCAGGTACTTCAGAATATTCTTGACCGCTGTCCAGTGTTCCATACCGGGATCACTTTGGTACCTCCCCACCAAACTTATGGCAAGGTTCACATCAGGTCTGGTTCACAGCATGGCATACATTATAGAGCCTATGGCTGAGGCATAAGGGATGACACTCATCTTTTCTCTATCTTCTGCCGTGGTTGGGCATTGAGTCGCACTCAATCTCACACCTTGCAATACAGGCAAGAACCCCTTCTTGGACTGATCCATATTGAACTTCTTCAATATCTTATCGAGGTATGTGCTTTGTGAAAGACCAATGAGGCATCTCGATCTATCTCTATAGATCTTGATGCCTAATATGTAAGCAGCTTCACCAAGGTCCTTCATTGAAAAACTCTTATTCAAGTAGGCCTTTATGCTTTCCAAAAGTTCTATATCACTTCCCATCAACAATATGTCATCCACATATAATATGAGAAATGCTACAGAGCTCCCACTCACTTTCTTGTAAATACAGGTATCTCCATAAATCTGTATAAACCCAAACGCTTTGATCACCTCATCAAAGCGAATGTTCCAACTCCGAGATGCTTGCACCAGCCCATAGATGGAGCGCTGGAGCTTGCATACCTTGTCAGCATTCTCAGGATCGACAAAACCTTCCGGCTGCATCATATACAATTCTTCCCTAAGGAAGCCGTTAAGGAATGCCGTTTTGACGTCCATTTGCCAGATCTCATAATCATAAAATGCGGCAATTGCTAACATGATTCAGACGGACTTGAGCATCGCTACGGGTGAGAAAGTCTCATCGTAGTCAACCCCTTGAACTTGTCGATAACCCTTAGCGACAAGTCGAGCCTTATAGACGGTGACATTACCATCCGCGTCTGTCTTCTTCTTAAAGATCCATTTATTCTCAATGGCTTGCCGATCATCTGGCAAGTCCACCAAAGTCCATACTTTGTTCTCATACATGGATCCTATCTCGGATTTCGTGGCTTCAAGCCATTTGTTGGAATCCGGGCCTGCCATCGCTTCTTCATAGTTCGAAGGTTCACCGTTATCTAACAACATGATCTCCAGGACAGGGTTGCCGTACCACTCTGGTGCAGAACGCATCCTTGTGGACCTTCGAAGTTCAGTAGTAACTTGATCTGAAGTTTCATGATCACCATCATTAACTTCCTCTCTAGTCGGTGCAGGCACCTCAGGAACATATTCCTGCGCTGCGCTACTTTCCGGTTCGGGAGAAGGTACAGTTACCTCATCAAGTTCCACTTTCCTCCCACTTACTTCTTTTGAGAGAAACTCTTTCTCGAGAAAGGATCCATTCTTGGCAACAAAGATCTTGCCTTCGGATCTTAGGTAGAAGGTATACCCAATCGTTTCCTTAGGGTATCCTATGAAGACGCACTTTTCCGATTTGGGTTCGAGCTTTTCAGGTTGAAGTTTCTTGACATAAGCATCGCATCCCCAAACTTTCAGAAACGATAGCTTAGGTTTCTTCCCAAACCACAATTCATACGGTGCCGTCTCAACGGATTTAGACGGTGCCCTATTTAAAGTGAATGCGGCGGTCTCTAATGCATATCCCCAAAATGATAGCGGTAAATCAGTAAGAGACATCATAGATCGCACCATATCCAATAGTGTGCAATTACGACGTTCGGACACACCATTACGCTGAGGTGTTCCAGGCGGCGTGAGTTGTGAAACGATTCCACATTTTCTTAAGTGTGTGCCAAACTCATGACTCAAATATTCTCCTCCATGATCAGATCGTAAGAACTTTATTTTCTTGTCACGTTGATTCTCAACCTCACTCTGAAATTCCTTGAACTTTTCAAAGGTCTCAGACTTGTGTTTCATTAAGTAAACATACCCATATCTACTTAAGTCATCAGTGAGAGTGAGAACATAATGATAGCCACCGCGAGCCTCAACGCTCATTGGACCGCATACATCGGTATGTATTATCTACACCAAGTTGGTTGCTCGCTCCATTGTTCCGGAGAACGGAGTCTTGGTCATCTTGCCTAAGAGGCATGGTTCGCATGTGTCAAATGATTCATAATCAAGAGACTCCAATAGTCCATCTGCATGGGGTTTCTTCATGCGCTTGACACCAATATGACCAAGGCAGCAGTGCCACAAATATGTGGGACTATCATTATAAACTTTACACCGTTTGGTATTAACACTATGAATATGTGTAGCATCACGTTCGAGATTCAATAAAAATAAACCATTGACCAGCGGGGCATGACCATAAAACATATCTCTCATATAAATAGAACAACCATTATTCTCGGATTTAAATGAGTAACCATCTCGCATCAAACGAGATCCAGATACAATGTTCATGCTCAAAGCTGGTACTAAATAACAATTATTGAGGTTTAACACTAATCCCGAAGGTAGATGTAGAGGTAGCGTGCCGACGGCGATCACATCGACCTTGGAACCATTCCCGACGCGCATCATCACCTCGTCCTTTGCCAGTCTCCATTTATTCCGTAGTTCCTGTTTTGAGTTACAAATGTGAGCAAACGCACCGGTATCAAATACCCAGGAGCTACTACGAGCGCTGGTAAGGTACACATCAATCACATGTATATCATATATACCTTTGACGTTGCCGGCCTTCTTATCCGCTAAGTACTTGGGGCAATTCCGCTTCCAGTGACCCATCTCCTTGCAATAAAAGCACTCAGTCTCAGGCTTGGGGCCGTTCTTTGGCTTCTTCCCGGCAACTTTCTTACCGGGCGCGGCAACTCCCTTGCCGTCCTTCTTGAAGTTCCCCTTCTTCCCCTTGCCTTTCTTGAAACTAGTGGTCTTATTGACCATCAACACTTGATGCTCCTTTTTGATCTCCACCTCAGCTGATTTCAGCATCGAGTATAGCTCGGGAATAGACTTCTCCATCCCTTGCATGTTGTAGTTCATCACAAAGCTTTTGTAGCTAGGGGGAAGCGACTGGAGGATTCTGTCAATAAGCAAGTCATCCGGAAGATTAACTCCCAGCTGAGTCAAGCGGTTATGCAACCCAGACATTTTGAGTATGTGCTCACTGACAGAACTGTTTTCCTCCATCTTACAGCTGAAGATCTTGTCGGAGACTTCATATCTCTCGACCCGGACATGAGCTTGGAAAACCATTTTCAGCTCTTGGAACATCTCATATGCTCCGTGCTGCTCAAAACGCTTTTGGAGCCCCGGTTCTAAGCTGTAAAGCATGCCGCACTGAACTATGGAGTAATCATCAACCCGCGCCTGCCAGGCGTTCATAACGTCCATAGACGCTGGAGCGGGTGCGTCACCTAGCGGTGCATCTAGGACATATACTTTCTTGGAAGCTATGAGGATGATCCTCAAGTTACGGACCCAGTCCGTATAGTTGCTTCCATCATCTTTCAGCTTGGTTTTCTCTAGGAACGCGTTGAAGTTGAGGGCAACATTAGCGTGGGCCATTGGATCTACAACATAGATAGAAAAGACAATTTTAGACTAAGTTCATGATAATTAAGTTCATCTAATCAAATTATTTAATTAACTCCCACTCAGATAGACATCCCTCTAGTCATCTAAGTGACACATGATCCATATCGACTAGGCCGTGTCCGATCATCACGTGAGATGGACTAGTCATCCATGGTGAACATCTCCATGTTGATCGCATCTACTATACGACTCATGTTCGACCTTTCGGTCTCTCGTGTTCCGAGGCCATGTCTATACATGCTAGGCTCGTCAAGTCAACCTAAGTGTTTCGCGTGTGTAAAACAGTCTTACACCCGTTGTATGCGAACGTTAGGATCTATCACACCCGATCATCATGTGGTGCTTCGAAACAACGAACCTTCGCAACGGTGCACACTTAGGGGGAACACATTCTTGAAATTTTAGTGAGGGATCATCTTATTAAGCTATCGCCGTTCTAAGCTAATAAGATGTAAACATGACAAACATCACATGCAAATCATATAGTGACATGATATGGCCAATATCATCTTGCTCCCTTGATCTCCATCTTCGGGCGCGGCATGATCACCATCGTCACCGGCATGACACCATGATCTCCATCATCATGATCTCCATCATCGTGTCTTCATGAAGTTGTCTCGCCAACTATTACTTCTACTACTATGGCTAACGGTTAGCGATAAAGTAAAGTAATTTACATGGCGTTTTTGATTGACATGCAGGTCATACAATAAATAAAGACAACTCCTATGGCTCCTGCCGGTTGTCATACTCATCGACATGCAAGTCGTGAATCCTATTATATGAACATGATCAATCTCATACATCACATATATCATTCATCACATTCTTTTGGCCATATCACATCACATAGCATACCCTGCAAAAACAAGTTAGACATCCTCTAATTGTTGTTGCATGTTTTACGTGGCTGCTATTGGGTTTCTAGCAAGAACGTTTCTTACCTACGCAAAAGCCACAACGTTGATATGCCAATTGCTATTTACCCTACATAAGGACCCTCTTCATCGAATCCGATCCGACTAGAGTGGGAGAGACAGACACCCGCTAGTCACCTGATGCAACAAGTGCATGTCTGTCGGTGAAACCAGTCTCGCGTAAGCGTACGCGTAAAGTCGGTCCGGGCCGCTTCATCCCACAATACCGCCAAATCAAGATAAGACTAGTAACGGCAAGACAATTGAACAAATCATCGCCCACAACTATTTGTGTTCTACTCGTGCATAGAATCTACGCATAGATAGGGCTCTGATACCACTGTTGGGGATCGTAGCAAGAATTTCAAAAAAATTCTACGCAACACCAAGATCAATCTATGGAGAGACTAGCAACGAGAGAGAGAGAGGGGAATGGATCTTCATACCCTTGAAGATCGCTAAGCGAAAGCGTTACTAGAACGCGGTTGATGGAGTCGTACCCGCGGCGATCCAAATCGCGGAAGATCCGATCTAGTGCCGAACGGACGGCAGCTCCGCGTTCAACACACGTACAGCCCGGGGACGTCTCCTCCTTCTTGATCCAGCAAGGGAGAGAGGAGAAGTAGAGGGGGAGAGCTCCGGCAGCACGACGGTGTGGTGGTGGAGCTCGTGGTTCTTCGGCAGGGCTTCGCCAAGCGCTTGCGGGAGGAGGAGAAGGATAGAAGGGGGCAGGGCTGGGCCAGGGATGTAGGGGGTGCGCCCCCCTCCCACTCCCTCCCCTTATATAGGCTAGGGGGGAGGGCGGGCCGAACCCTAGATGGGATCCCCAAAGGGGGCGGCGGCCTAGGGGGGTGCCTTGCCCCCCAAGGCAAGGGGGGGGGGCGCCCCCACCCCCTAGGGTTTCTAACCCTAGGCACCATGGGCCCTTGGGGGGAGGCGCACCAGCCTACTATGGGCTGGTTCCCTCCCCAATTCAGCCCATTAAGTCCTCCGGGGCTGTTAGCTTCTCCCGGTGGACTCCCGGAACCCTTTCGGTGATCCCGGAACAATTCCGGTAACTCCCGAAACTTTTTCGGCGACTGAAATAGGACTTCCCATATATAAATCTTTACCTCCGGACCATTCCGGAACTCCTCGTGACGTCCGGGATCTCATCCGGGACTCCGAACAACCTTCGGTAACCACATACGTTTCCCATTACTACTCTAGCGTCACCGAACCTTAAGTGTGTAGACCCTACGGGTTCGGGAACTATGCAGACATGACCGAGACACCTCTACGGCCAATAACCAATAGCAGGATCTGGATACCCATATTGGTTCCCACATATTCCACGATGATCTAATCGGATGAACCATGATGTCAAGGATTCACAATCCCGTATACACTTCTCTTTGTCCATCGGTATGTTACTTGCCCGAGATTCGATCGTCGGTATCCCAATACCTTGTTCAATCTCGTTACCGGTAAGTCTCTTTACTCGTTCCCGTAACACATGATCCCGTGACGAACTCCTTAGTCACATTGAGCTCATTATGATGATGCATTACCGAGTGGGCCCAGAGATACCTCTCCGTCACACGGAGTGACAAATCCCAGTCTCGATTCGTGCCAACCCAACAGACACTTTCGGAGATACCTGTAGTGCACCTTTATAGTCACCCAGTTACGTTGTGATGTTTGATACACCCAAAGCATTCCTACGGTATCCGGGAGTTGCACAATCTCATGGTCTAAAGAAATGATACTTGACATTGGAAAAGCTCTAGCAAATGAACTACACGATCTTTGTGCTATGCTTAGGATTGGGTCTTGTCCATCACATCATTCTCCTAATGATGTGATCCCGTTATCAATGACATCCAATGTCCATGGTCAGGAAACCATAACCATCAATTGATCAACGAGCTAGTCAACTAGAGGCTCACTAGGGACATGGTGTGGTCTATGTATTCACACATGTATTACGGTTTTCGGTTAATACAATTCTAGCATGAATAATAGACAATTATCATGAACAAGGAAATATAATAATAACCATTTTATTATTGCCTCTAGGGCATATTTCCAACAATCTCTATATCTGCCTCAAGCTTGTTGACGGTTGTCTGCACTTGAGTCAGCTTCACATCCAAAGCATGGATCTTCTCATCAAAGATTCTCTCAAGGCTCTCCTGAGATTGCACAATGCTGGCCAGGCATTGTTCAATCCGCTGGGTAGCTTCAAGAAGTTTCTCAGCAGTGCTCTTGGGTGCAGCTGAAGCTTCTGCAGCTTTCTTGCAGCCAAAGCAGCCTTGGCAGTAGCAATCTTCTCCTGTCCTTCAACAGAAGTGGGAGCATTGTCATCCATCACCACCTCATTATCTTCATGATCTGGACGCAAAGGAAGGTGCTCTCTGTCCAACTTGAATTTGCCCATGCAAAACTTAGCATTGATGAGCATCTGAATCTGTGGGGCAAATCCACACGACCTCTTCTGGTCAGCAGCAGTCCTCTTGATTGTCTCTACCATCAAGTCCATCACCTTAAAAGGTGCCTTCTCATCAATCAGGTGAAGCAAGTTGATGGAGTATCCTCTGATCATCCTATGATCTCCAGACTTGGGCATCAAAGTATGCCTCAGAATAGTGTTTGTGGTAGTCATGCCTGCCTAGAGATGATAGACTGAACCAAGCTTCCAAATCTCTAGATCATCCGCTGGAATTTCCTTGTACATATTGGACATAGAGTCATGATTGTCCTTTGGCACTCCATACACATCAACATCATCTTCCTTGGGCACTGGAGCATTCAGAATAGTAGCCCATTCTTCAACAGTTGAAGACAATTTCTGGCCCTCAGTCATCCATACAATCTTGCCATCTGGATAGAAGTGGGCTGTGGCATAAAATTGCATGATCATCTCGTCATTCCAACTGGTGAGCTTGTGACCAACGAATGCATAAACTCCAGAAGCCTTGAAGTTCTCATGCACAGGAGGAAAGAAATCCTTGTGCTCTTCACTGTCGTTGTATTCCCAGTCAACATACCTGGTGTCTACAACTATATGCTTCTTATCCATCAAAATTGTCTCATAGAAGTCTTGCTGCTCTCTAGTGTGAAACCTGTTGTCCACAGCAGTCCTCCTCCTTGTGGCATATGGATCATTTTGCCTCCATAGCCTGAGACCTCTGTCCTTTCTCTCCTTCATATCCTCAGCTTGAGGATGAGCATCATTGTGCAATGGCAATCTGGGTCTAAGCTTGAGCAAAAATGTGCCTTCATCCTCTGATTCTGCTGGTGGCACATCTCCCTTGTTCTTCTCAGAAGCTGGAATATTTCTGATGGCCCTCTTGGGCTTGGGCTTTGCAGGAGCAGGATTTGCTGGTGCAGATTTCTCTAGCCTTGAAGTGTTTCCAGCCCTAATTGCATCACCCATGAGCTTCTGCTTCTGCTGAGCTGGCTCAGGTGCTTCTTCTTCCTCATCCTCTTCTGCTGCATCTGCATGAGGATCTATGAACATATCTGCCCTGGCACTTGACACATGCACAATTCTCTTCCTCTTGATAGTCTTCTTCACTTTGCTTGCATCTCCTCCCAAACTGAGCTTCCTCTTTGCAGCTGTTGAGGCTTTCACCTTACTGGTGCCTTTCCTGCTTTGCTGCCCTTGCTGCTCTTTGGCAACAACATTCCTCTTAGGCTTTGAGGTCACCTCCTCAAGAACATAATCCTCATCTTCAGACGATGAGTTCCTCTGCTTTCTGGCTCAGGTGGCTGCAGGAGGGATTCCACTGGGTGTACTCCTCTCACCATCTTCTGAAAAACTGCTAGCCTCAGGACTAGTGCCTGCATCTGGAACATCATCAATTGGCTCTTCTCTCCTGTTATGGCTGTCACTGACATCTGACATGGCTGAAACCCTGTGAATAGATAAGGTATAGGTAGAGAAGAAGAGTCATCACAAAGTGCAAAGGTTTTCACAAAAATTTGAGTTCAAATCCTAGTTTTATGTTTTCACAGAAGACATTTCGGAAGGACCAAGTTTAAGTTTCGGTGAATCCAAAGTGCTAAGCGGAGACATGGCACACCACTTTCGGTCAGACCGAAGTGGGTTTTGGTCTTGCCGAAGCACTAGGGTTTCACTGAAACATTGTTTCGGTCACACCGATTTGCACAAGTCAGACAGGCCGAAACGTGCATGTGCAATGGTCATTGACCAAATCGGTGGCACCGAAACACAAAAATCGGTCGCACCGAGATGCATTCGGCGGAAACTAAAACCTAGAAATTTTCGCTCGACTATCTTCTACGAAGATTTCTCGTGGATAGAACATTGCAAACTGTGGCAAGAAATAGGCTAGATCTACCCGTGCATAGAATCGGAAACAAAGAGCACGAGTAGGGACGGATCGTACCCTAACTTGGTGGTGATCCGCTACGGCGGCAACGGCGGGTGAGAATGCCGTTGACGGCGACGGAGTCCTGCGGTGGAGACGCACAGGAGACGGCGGAGACGATCCGGAGACCACGGCGACGGCAGCAGGGGGTTGCGGGGGCAAAACTGTTTGAAGGAATAATCAAAGCTCAGCCCGCGGGATTATATACCCCTTTGCTATCGGTGTGACCGAGTTGGCAAACTCGGTGGCACTGAGATGGATAACTGCAGTGCAGTTACGCACTTCGGTGATTCCAAAAAATACAACTTGGTTGCACCGAGGTTGAAAACCTAGATCAGTTTGTTCATTTCGGTTGGACTGAATGTGAATGTGTTGGTCTCACCGAAAACAAACAAAAGGTTTTGGAAATCAGCCTTTTCAGATTGGTGGATTCGAGTGCTCCTCACTCGGAGGGTCTGAAAATGACTTGTTCAAATTTTGTGATGTAAGCATGAATAGAATTTGAGACAAGAAAGCATAGATAGCTAGGGGAGGTACTTAGGCATTCTTGTCCATCCATTTGGCCAGAAAAATCAAACCAATCACAACAACAAATGGATGTCCTCGAATGGATAAAATTATGCATTCAACATGCTCACACAATAAGATAGCAAATGAAATATGTGTCAAACATGCACAACCAACTCACTAGCAAATAACACACAATTTGTCGATGACTATGTCATCTTTATATGAGTATATTGACTTAGGAGCCAAATGAGAACATTTGATCATAGGTCATACTCATCGTTTAAGCACAAGTGGGGTTGCCACTTTTACATAAAGCATTGATGTGTTCACATCATTTGGAGTTGCTTTAGCTCAAGACTTAGAGCAAAGCTCCCCCTAGATGTGAGAACCCCCTAAAGGGTCAAACTAACAATGGATTGTCGTATAAGACTTCATGTAGATGTTGAAGATGTGGATGCTCAATGTTGATGAAGATCATCAAGAGTTGGGAGCAATCCTTTGGATTCGGGCACTTTCAATACCTACATGGTGTTGGGAAACGGAGCATGCAATTTCAAAAAATTTCCTACGCTCACGCAAGATTTATCCATGGAGATGCATCACTATGAGAGGGGGAGTGTGTCTACGTACCCTCGTAGACCGTTAGCAGAAGCGTCTCACAACGCGGTTGATGTAGTTGAACGTTCCTTCGAGCTCCACCGATCGAGTACCGAACGTACGGCACCTTCGAGTTCTACACACGTGCAGCTCGGTGACATTCCTCGCCTTCTTGATCCAGCAAGACGTCGAGGAAGTAGATGGGTTCCATCAGCACGACGGCGTGGCGATGGTGATGGTGAAGTAATCTCGGCAGGGCTTCGCCTAAGCTCTCCGAAAATATGACCGGGGCGTAAAACGGTGGAGGGGGGCGCCGCACACGGCTTCTCGAATATTGTGTGCTCTATTGGGGCGCCCCCCTCCATATATAAAGGAGGGAGGGGGGAGGAGGCAGCCCAAGGGGCTGCGCCTTGGGAGGAGGAGTCCTACTAGGACTCCCCTCCAAGGTGGCCGGCGCCCCCTCCAATCCTACTCCTACTAGGAGTAGGGGAGGAAGGAGGAAGGGGGAAGGAAAGGGGGGGGGGGGCGGCCCCCCTTCCCCAAGCCCAATTCAGACCCCTCATTGGGGGGCGCACCAGCCCCTTAGTGGGCTGGTGTTCCTCCCCTATGTGGCCCATGTAGCCCATATCTCTCCCGGGGGGGGGGGGGGCGGTGTTCCGATAACCCTCCGGTACTCCGATAAACACTTTATTAATTGCCTCTAGGGTATATTTCCAACAGTCTCCCACTTGCACTAGAGTCAATTACATTGTAATGAATCTAACACCCATCGAGCTCTGGTGCTGATCTTGTTTTGCTCGTGGAAGAGGTTTAGTCAACGGGTCTGCCACATTCAAGTCCGTATGTACTTTGCAAATCTCTATGTCTCCATCCTTGATCAAATTCCGAATGGAGTTGAAGCGGCACTTTATATGCTTGGTTCTCTTGTGAAACCTGGGCTCCTTTGCTATAGCAATTGCTCCAGTGTTGTCACATAAGATAGTCATTGGACCCGATGCACTAGGTATAACACCTAGATCAGATATGAACTCCTTCATCCAGACTCCTTCATGTGCTGCTTCGGAAGCAGCTATGTATTCCGCTTCACATGTAGATCCCGCCACAACGCTCTGCTTGGAACTGCACCAACTGACCGCTCCACCATTAAGAATAAATACGTATCCAGACTGTGACTTAGAGTCATCTGGATCTGTGTCAAAGCTAGCATCGACGTAACCCTTTACGACGAGCTCTTTGTCACCTCCATAAACGAGAAACATGCCCTTGGTCCTTTTCAGGTACTTCAGGATATTCTTGACCGCTGTCCAGTGATCTACTCCTGGATCACTTTGGTACCTCCCTACCAAACTAATGGCAAGGCACACATCAGGTTTGGTACACAGCATGGCATACATGATAGAGCCTATGGCTGAAGCATAGGGGATGACACTCATCTTCTCTTTATCTTCGGCCGTGGTCGGGCATTGAGTCTTACTCAATCTCACACCTTGCAATACAGGCAAGAACCCTTTCTTTGACTGATCCATTTTGAACTTCTTCAAAATCTTGTCAAGGTATGTGCTTTGTGAAAGTCCAATGAGACGTCTTGATCTATCTCTATAGATCATGATGCCTAATATGTAAGCAGCTTTTCCGAGATCCTTCATCGAAAAACTTTTGTTCAAATAACCCTTTATGCTTTCTAGAAATTCTATGTCATTTCCCATCAACAATATGTCATCTACATATAATATGAGAAATGCCACAGAGCTCCCACTCACTTTCTTGTAAATCCAAGCTTCTCCATAAGTTTGTATAAACCCAAACGCTTTGATCACTTCATCAAAGTGAGTATTCCAGCTCCGAGATGCTTGCACCAGTCCATAGATGGATTGCTGGAGCTTGCATACTTTGTTAGCACCCTTAGGATTGACAAAACCTTCCGGTTGCATCATATACAATTCTTCCTTAAGGAATCCGTTAAGGAATGCCGTTTTGACGTCCATTTGCCAGATTTCCTAATCATAAAACACGGCAATTGCTAACATAATTCTGACAGACTTTAGCATCGCTACGGGTGAGAAAGTCTCATCGTAGTCAACTCCTTGAACTTGGTGATAACCCTTAGCAACAAGTCAAGCTTTATAGACGGTGACATTACCATCAGCGTTCGTCTTCTTCTTAAAGATCCATTTATTTTCAATAGCTCGCCGTTCATCGGGCAAGTCTACCAAAGTCCACACTTTGTTCTCATACATGGATCCTATCTCGGATTTCATGGCCTCAAGCCATTTCTCGGAATCTGGGCTCGCCATAGCTTCTTCATAATTCGAAGGTTCACCGTTGTCTAACAACATAACCTCCAAGACTGGATTTCCGTACCACTCTGGTGCGGAACGTGTCCTGGTTGACCTTCGAGGTTCAGTAGCAACTTGCTCCGAAGTTTCATGATCAACATCATTATCTTCTTCTCTGGTCTGTGTTGGTGTCACAGAAATTTCTTTCTGTGGCGTACTACTATCCAGAGGAGGTACAATTACCTTATCAAGTTCTACTTTCCTCCCACTCACTTCTTTCGAGAGAAACTCCTTCTCTAGAAAGGATCCATTCTTAGCAACGAAAACTTTGCCTTCGGATATGTGGTAGAAGGTGTACCCAACGGTCTCTTTTGGGTATCCTATGAAGACGCACTTATCCGCTTTGGGTTCGAGCTTATCAGGCTGAAGCCTTTTGACATAAGCATCGCAGCCCCAAACTTTCAGAAACGACAGCTTAGGTTTCTTTCCAAACCACAGTTCATATGGTGTCGTATCAACGGATTTAGACGGTGCCCTGTTTAAAGTGAATGCAGCTGTCTGTAATGCATAACCCCAAAACGATAGTGGAAAATCGGTAAGAGACATCATAGAATGCACCATATCCAATAGAGTATGATTACGACGTTCGGACACACCATTACGCTGTCGTGTTCCAGGTGGCGTGAGCTGTGAAACAATTCCACATTGTCTTAAGTGATTGCGAAACTCGTAACTCAAATATTCTCCTCCACGATCAGATCGTAAGAACTTTATTTTCTTGTTACGATGATTCTCTACTTCACTCTGAAATTCTTTGAACTTTTCAAATGTTTCAGAGTTATGTTTCATCAAGTAGACATAACCATATCTACTCAAATCATCTGTGAACGTGAGAACATAACGATATCCATCGCGCGCCTCGAAACTCATCGGACCGCATACATCGGTATGTATTATTTCAAACAAGTCTGTTGCTCACTCCATTGTTCCGGAGAACGGAGTTTTAGTCATCTTGCCCATGAGGCACGGTTCGCACGTCTCAAATGATTCATAATCAAGTGATTCCAAAAGTCCATCAGCATGGAGTTTCTTCATGCGTTTAACACTGATATGACCTAAGCGGCAGTGCCACAAATATGTGGTACTATCATTATCAATTTTGCGTCTTTTGGCATCAATATTATGGATGTGAGTATCACCACGATCAAGATTCAACAAGAATAAACCATTCACAAGTGGTGCATGACCATAAAAGATATTATTCATCCAAATAGAACAACCATTATTCTCTGTTTTAAATGAATAACCGTCTCGCAATAAACAAGATCCAGATATAATGTTCATGCTCAACACAGGCACCAAATAACAATTATTTAGGTTCATCACTAATCCCGAAGGTAGATGTAGAGGTAGCGTGCCGACGACGATCACTTCAACTCTTGAACCGTTCCCGACACGCATCGTCACCTCGTCCTTAGCCAATCTTCGTTTATTCCGTAGCTCCTGTTTCGAGTTACAAATATGAGGAACCGAACCAGTATCAAATACCCAGGTGCTACTACGAGCATTGGTCAAGTACACATCAATAACATGTATATCAAATATACCTTTGTTGACATTGCCAGCCTTCTTATCTACCAAGTACTTGGGGCAGTTCCGCTTCCAGTGACCAGTTCCCTTGCAGCAGAAACTCTCAGTCTCAGGTTTGGGTCCAGACTTGGGTTTCTTCGTGGGAGCAGCAACTGATTTACCATTCTTCTTGAAGTTCCGCTTCTTTCCCTTGCCCTTCTTGAAACTGGTGCCCTTCTTTACCATCATCACTTGATGCTCTTTCTTGACGTCAACCTACGCAGCCTTAAGCATAGCGAAAAGCTCAGAAATCGTCTTGTTCATTCCTTGCATATTATAGTTCATCACGAAGCCCTTATAGCTTGGTGGCAGTGATTGGAGAATTCTGTTAATAACTGAATCATCTGGAAGATTAACTCCCAACTGAGTCAAGCAGTTATGCAACCCAGACATCTTGAGTATATGCTCACTGACAGAACTATTCTCCTCCATCTTACAGCTGAAGAACTTATCGGAGACATCATATCTCTCAATCCGGGCATTGGCTTGAATAACAAGTTTCAGCTCTTGGAACATCTCATATGCTCCGTGACGCTCAAAACGTCTTGGAGCCCCGGTTCTAAGCCGTAAAGCATGGCACACTGAACTATCGAGTAGTCATCTTTCTTCGACTGCCAGACGTTCATAACATCTGCTGTCGAACCTGCAGGGGGCGCGGCACCCAGCGGTGCATCAAGGACATAAGCCTTCTGTGCAGCAATGAGGATGATCCTCAGATTACGGACCCAGTCCGCATAGTTGCTTCCATCATCTTTCAACTTAGCTTTCTCTAGGAACGCATTAAAATTCAGTGGAACTACAGCGCGGGCCATTGATCTACAACATACAATTGCAAAGACCATTAAGACTATGTTCATGATAATTGAAGTTCAATTAATCAAATTACTTAAGAACTCCCACTTAGATTAACATCCCTCAAGTTCTCTAAGTGTAACATGATCCACATCAAACTAATCCACGTCCGGTCATCACGTGAGGTGGATCATTTCATCAATGGTGAACATCTTTCATGTTGATCATATCTACTATATGACTCATGTTTGACCTTTCGGTCTCTTGTGTTCCGAGGCCATATCTGTATATGCTAGGCTCGTCAAGTTTAACCCAAGTATTCTGCGTGTGTAAAACTGGCTTACACCCGTTGTATGCGAACGAAAGAATCTATCACACCCGATCATCACGTGGTGCTTCGAAGCGTCGAACCTTCACAACGGTGCATACTAGGGGAGAACACTTATCTTGAAATTTAGTGAAGGGATCATCTTATAATGCTACCGTCGACCTAAGCAAAATAAGATGCATAAAAGGATTAACATCACATGCAATTCAATATGTGACATGATATGGCCATCATCATCTTGTGCTTTTGATATCCATCTTCAAAGCACTGTCATGATCTCCATCGTCACCGGGTTGACACCTTGATCTCCATCGTAGCGTCGTGGTCATCTCGCCGACTATTGCTACTACTACTACTGCTAACTCATAGCAGTAAAGTAAAGCAATTACATAGCATTGGCATTGCATACAATAAAGAGACAACCATAAGGCTCCTGTCGGTTGCCTGATAACTTACAAAACATGATCATCTCATACAACAACTTATATCACATCATGTCTTGACCATATCACATCACCAGCATACCCTGCAAAAACAAGTTAGACGTCCTCTACTTTGTTGTTGCAAGTTTTACGTGGCTGCTACGGGTTTTCAAGAACCGTTCTTACCTACGTAAAACCACAATGTGGTGTAGTGATTGCTTTTTGATCTTCTAAAAGAACCCTCTTCATTGAAACCGATTCAACTAAAGTGAGAGAAACAGACACCCGCCAGTCACCTTTATGCAGCAAGTGCACCAACGGTGAAACCAGTCTCGCGTAAGTGTACGCGTAATGTCGGTCCGGGCCGCTTCATCTCACAATACTGCCGAATCAAGTATCAACTAGTAACGGCAAGCAATATGTATACACCCACGCCCACAACTCCTTTGTGTTCTACTCGTGCAAATCACATCTACGCATAGACCTGGCTCGGATGCCACTGTTGGGAAACGGAGCATGCAATTTCAAAAAAATTCCTACGCTCACGCAAGATTTATCCATGGAGATGCATCGCTATGAGAGGGGGACTGTGTCTACGTACCCTCGTAGACCGTTAGCGGAAGCGTCTCACAACGCGGTTGATGTAGTCGAACGTTCCTTCGAGCTCCACCGATCGAGTACCGAACGTATGGCACCTTCGAGTTCTACACACGTGCAGCTCGGTGACATTCCTCGCCTTCTTGATCCAGCAAGACGTCGAGGAAGTAGATGGGTTCCATCAGCACGACGGCGTGGCGATGGTGATGGTGAAGTAATCTCGGCAGGGCTTCGCCTAAGCTCTCCGAAAATATGACCGGGGCGTAAAACGGTGGAGGGGGGCGCCGCACACGGCTTCTTGAAAATTGTGTGCTATATTGGGGCGCCCCCCCCTCCGTATATAAAGGAGGGAGGGGGAGGAGGCAGCCCAAGGGGCTGCGCCTTGGGAGGAGGAGTCCTACTAGGACTCCCCTCCAACGTGGCCGGCGCCCCCTCCCTCCAATCCTACTCCTACTAGGAGTAGGGGAGGAAGGAGGAAGGGGGAAGGAAAGGGGGGGGCCGGCCCCCCTTCCCCAAGCCCAATTAGGACCCCTCATGGGGGGGCGCACCAGCCCCTTAGTGGGCTGGTGTTCCTCCCCTATGTGGCCCATGTAGCCCATATCTCTCCCGGGGGGGGGTTCCGATAACCCTCCGGTACTCCGATAAAATTCCGGAACCTTCCGGAACACTTTCGGTGTCCGAATTCTATCATCCAATATATCATTCTTTACCTCTCGACCATTTCGAGACTCCTCATCATGTCCGTGATCTCATCCGGGACTCCGAACAACATTCGGTCACCAATCACATAACTCATATAATACTAAATCGTCATCGAACCTTAAGTGTGCGGACCCTACGGGTTCGGGAATGATGTAGACATGACCGAGACGACTCTCCGGTCAATAACCAACAGCGAGACCTGGATGCTCATATTGGTTCCTACATATTCTAAAAGTTCTTTATCGGTTGAACCTCATATGACAACCTACGTTGTTCCCTTTGTCCGGCGGTATGTTACTTGCCAGAGATTCGATCGTCGGTATCTCAATACCTAGTTCAATCTTGTTACCAGCAAGTCTCTTTACTCGTTTCGTAATACATCATCATGTAACTACCTCTTTAGTCATGGTGCTTGCAAGGCTTCTGTGATGCTGTATTACCGAGAGGGCCCAGAGATACCTTTCCGATAGTCGGAATGAGAAATCCCAATCTTGATCCATGCCAACTCAACAAACACTTTCGGAGATACCTGTAGTGCACCTTTATAATAACCCAGTTACGTTGTGACGTTTGATACACCCAAAGTATTCCTATGATATCCAGGAGTTGCATAATCTCATGGTCAGAGGAACGTGTATTTGACATAGTGAAAGCAGTAGCAATAAACTGAACGATCATATGCTATGCTAACGGTTGGGCCAAGTCCATCACATCATTCTCCTAATGATGTGATCCCGTTATCAAATGACAACTCATGTCCATGGTCAGGAAACCTTAACCATCTTTTGATCAACGAGCTAGTCTAGTAGAGGCATACTAGGGACTCAGTCTTTGTTCATTATCCACACATGTATTTAGTTTCCAATCAATACAATTCTAGCATGAACAATAAACTATTATCATAAATGGGGAAATATGATAAAAATAAACACTTTATTAATTGCCTCTATGGCATATTTCCAACACATGGGTTAGTCCCACAAGGAACAAACAAGGATATCCATGGACATAGAGTGAAGTACACAATAGATGATGTCCATGAAAGCAATGATTACCTTGTCCCTTGACTTACCAACAAGAGGGTTTGTGAATCCATGAACTAGTGCAAGATGTGGAATTTGATTGCACAAGTCCTTGCCAAAATGAATGTGAGTGAAATATGTTGGTGGAGTCACCCTCAAGAACTCTCTAGTTCTTCTTCTCCGGGATCCACATCATCTTGATGGGAATCCTTGGGGTTGAAGTTCAGCTTGACGAAGTAGAACTTGACGATGTCTTGGGAACCCATTTGACCATGGCTTGAGGTGCTTCCACAAATGCATCAATCTCCTCTTGAAGCTTGTCCTTGCCTTTTAGCTTGTGGTCTTGTGGTGGAAGGTCATCTTGAGCATGTTCCACATTGGAAGAAGTAGGATCATACTTCTCCTTTTGAGGAACAAACTTTGGTGTAGGATATTGACCTTCTTCCCACTCAACTCCTTCGGCGTTGAACTTTTGTTCAAAAACAATTCCTTGATTCTTCCGGTACCTTCCTTGCTTGCGAACAATTTCCTCAAAGTTCTTACTCCCGGCGAGACTCTTGTAGACACCTTTCTCTATAATCCCTTTCAATAAGCTATTTTCTTGCTCAAGTGTAACTTGGCTTGAAACATTGTTAGTGGAATCAAGAGAACTACTAGAAGCAACAACATTGGATTTAACATTGTTATTGTTACTACTAGATGAAGAACCTTTCTTATGCTTGTCATGCTTAGTCTTAATAGGTGGCAAGAAATTAGACAAGAGAAGTCGCTTGGCAAGATATGAAGAACTCTTCTTTTGAAGATCGTCATTGATAGCTTTTAGAAACTCATGTTCTTGCTCTAGGGTGAGCTTCTCGAAGTGTAGCTTCTCATGAGATCTTAGGAGCTCTCTATGATCTTCTTGAGTTGTTTCATGAGCTAACTTAAGAGTGTTTAGTTCTTTAGTTAGACGCTCAATCTCCTTCATAGCATTGTCATTTGACTCTTCTTGACTATAAAGACTACTAGCATGTTCATTGTGACTAAGCTCACTTGATTCATCATTTAAGAGCTCATCTTCACCAAGTAAATCATCCTCATCACTATCAAAGTCAATGAATTCGGGGTGTGATACCTTGGGGCCTTTTGCCATGAAGCATCTTCCAATTCCCTCATTTGGTGAATCAAATATGTCATAGGAGTTGGAGTTGGAGGATAAGAGAGCTAGACCGGCAACACCTTCATCTTGACTATAGTCGGAGTCGGAGTGATAGCTTCCTTCAGATTGATTGTCGGAGTCGGAGCTGGAGACCCATTCACCTACATGAGCTTGATGTCTTCTTCTTGTGTAGTTCCTTGATGACTTGTCTTTCCTCTCCGAATCCTTGCTTCTCCGAGAGGGTCTTCGTTCATAACGATCATCTCTACTTCTTCTCTCTTTCCAAGGTGATTCATCCCTTGAGCTTCTTCTCCTTGGTGATTCCTCTCTTCTCTTGTGGGGAGGAGTACACTCATTTGAGTAGTGTCCAGGTCTTCCACAATTGTAGCAATTTCGATCACGACTAGAGGATCTCTTTTCATCATATGATCTTGACTTTGAGCTTCTTTCTTTGCCTCTATTCTTGTAGAATTTGTTGAAGTTCTTGACCATTAGGCTTATCTCTTCATTGGAGACCAATTTGTCACTTGAGGTAGTGGGAGCATCACTCATAGCCTTGTAAGCACCACTTGACTTATTGTGAAGCTCTTCCTTATCCTTAAGTGTCATCTCATGAGCAACGATTCTTCCAATGACTTCGGTAGGCTTAAGAGTCTTGTAGTTTGGCATCATTTGGATCAAAGTGCACACGGTGTCATACTTTCCATCCAAAGCTCTAAGAATCTTGTTGATGATGAATTTGTCGGTCATCTCTTCGCTTCCTAAGCCGGCAATCCCATTTGCGATGAGGGCAAGCCTAGAGTACATTTCAGCGACTCCTTCACCATCTTTCATCTTGAACTTGTCAAGTTGACCTTGAAGAACATCTAGCTTTGATTCCTTCACGGACTCGGTACCTTCGTGCATTTCAACCAAAGTATCCCAAATCTCTTTTGCATTCTCAAGTCGGCTGATTTTGTTGAACTCCTCGGGACACAAAGCATTGAAGAGAATGTCACAAGCTTGAGCATTGTTTTGCAACATCCACAACTCTTCCGGTGTGGCTTCACGATCTGGAACTTTTCCTTCCTTGAAGAATTCACCTTGCATACCAACACAAATAATGCCCCATGCGGCTGGGTTATGACCAAGAATATGCATTTTCATTTTATGCTTCCAACTAGCAAAATTTGTACCATCAAAGTAAGGACCTCTATGAAAATTACCCTCACTAGACGCCATACTCTCCTAGGTTGTGAAACCAAGCTTATGGAGTCCAATGCAATGGAAACCAAAACAATGGAGACCAAAGCTCTGATACCACTTGTAGGATCGAAAGTATGTCTAGAGGGGGGGTGATGAGACTACTTGGCAAGATAAAAACCTAGCCTTTTCCCAATTACAGATTTTGGCAGGTTTTGCAATACTAGCAAGTCAAGCAACACCCTACACATGCAATTCTAGAGTATAGGAAGCGGAATGTAAAACATTGCACATGTAGTAAAGAGAAGTGGAGAAGATCAAACGAAATTTGGAGACACAAAGATTTTTCCCGTGGTTCTGATAGGTGGTGCTATCGTACATCCACGTTGATGGAGACTTCAACCCACGAAGGGTAACGGCTGCGCGAGTCCACGGAGGGCTCCACCCATGAAGGGTCCACGAAGAAGCAACCTTGTCTATTCCATCATGGCCTATGCCCCACGGAGGGCTAGCCTTACTCAGGGTAGATCTTCACAAAGTAGCCGATCTCCTTGCCCTTACAAACTTCTTAGTTCAACCCCACATCTCGACGGAGGCTCCCAAGCGACACCTAACCAATCTAGGAGGCACCACCCTCCAAAAGGTAATAGATGTTGTTGTTGATGATGAACTCCTTGCTCTTGTGCTTCAAATGATAATCTCCCAAACACTCAACTCTCCTCACTGATTTGGCTATGGTGGAAGAAAGGATTGAGTGGAAAGCAACTTGGGAAGGCTAGAGATCAAGTTTCATATGGTGGGAGTGGAGCAACTTGATCTCAACACAACGGTAGGTGGTTCTCTTCTCAGAAATGTATGGTGCAAGTGGTGGTTCTTTCCGAGTGCTCTCTCCACGAATGAAGAGGGGGTGGAGGGGTATAAATAGCCTCCACACAAAATCTAACCGTTACACACATTTGACCAATCTCGGACAGACTGAAGTTCACAACTCGGACTGACCGATATGTTCAAATATATGAACGTTAGGAATCTCGGTGGGACCGAGGGAAGCATTTCGGTTTGACCGATTCGTGCAATGACTAGGGTTTACCAGTTTCGGTGAGACCGATTCTGTCATCTCGGTTACACCGATATGATGACAAATGGTAACAGAAACTTGGCAACGCCGTCTCGGTGAGACCGAGTGTCAGAATCGGAAAATCCGATTTGCTAGGGTTTGGATATGGCTTGGAGTGGTTCATCTCGGTGAGTCTGAGTTGATGTTTTCGGTGGGAGCAAGATGACTTTTTAGGGTTTATGATAGTGAGATTTGCTGAGGGATTTGGAGATATACCACTAAGCATTTGAGCAACCAGATCATCATCAAAACCTCATCCCTTTTTAATAGTATTGAATTTTCCTATGGACTCAATGTGATCTTGGATCACTAAACCAAAAATGGAGTCTTGAGCTTTTGCCAATGCTTGCCTTAGCATTTTGAGGGGTCCACTTTCTTAGTCCTTGCCATGTCCACATCACTGAACTCTCTAAAATATTTCTCAAGTAATTATTAGTTCAATGATACATATGTTGTTATTAATTACCAAAACCACTCGGGGATTAGTTGGACTTTCAATATGTCCTAAAAGCTGTTTTATGAATGTCTTCTCTTCTCATTCTTATCTGATTATAAACTGATTTCAAATCAAGTTTGGAAAACAGTTGTGCACCATGTAGCTCATCTAATAGATCCTCAATGACAGGAATATTGAATTGATTTTCTGCACTTAACCCGAAAGCAAGTTTGAAAACAAGACCAGCTCTGTGAAGTGATGGAAGTAGTGAAGGTTTAGGCTTCGGATCTGTGAAGTTCAGGTTTTGGAGTAGAGGTTAGAGGCTAGTGCGGGTAGCCCTATCGGTAACTAGAAAGAAGAGGCTGATACACCTGCCCGGCGGTGGGTGGGTTCAGCTCGAACAACTGGGATAAGAGTTTTTTCTCTATCTTGCTCCATGGTGTTCAAGCAGTGCATCCAGAAAGCTGTGATTCATGGGAGTGAGCAGCTTCAATAGCTTTGGCTGTGAAAACTCTTGGTCTTGGAGCATCGGTGTCATCAGTTCACCCAAGATCAGCAGGACAAATAACTACTCGGTTTGTGCCAGAAAAGCGTCTTGCGTGATGGGGAAAGAGTGGAAAAAAAGAGATTCATCAGCTATGGAATCTGACAGGTATCGGTATTGAACAGAGGGGGCTGTTCACAAAGCATCCCATGGATGGTAATGGTGCTTCCCCAGCTGCTGTTCCTACTCCTTTCGCTGGTGCCAAATCAGGTGACTTTGAAGTTGAAGCTTGCCTGCAGAACGATGTAACCATGTTGGTAGTACTATGATTGCCTTAGAGCGCAGATGTCTCTGTCCCTAGGAACGTGATGCTTAGGTGCGAGGTGAAACACAAGCAGGAGATCGAGAAAAGAAATCATACGGATTGCAACCTACAGATGAAGAATCTACTTCATTGTTCCCACCATCTATATCAGATGTTTAATAAGAATAGGAATCGAATAAGCTGCTGATTGACTGAGGAAGCATTTGAAAAGAAAGGAAGGGTGATGCTTGTTAAACAAAGCTGCGTGTGGGGCCACCACGTATAGTTATAGTTTCTGCTGTAGCATCGGTTATTTCCGTTATTGCTGTAGTAGCATCGGTTATTGCTCAGGTCACGAGTGACCCAATCTATCTATGGCAACCACCCCTACTTTTAGTAGATGGAGATGCGCACCTAGAAAAGACGGATGAAAGAGAACCTACCCTTCTGACTTCTTCTCTTGTCTGTCCTTTACGCAAAGTGATCTATGGTCTTAGCATGCCCTGATAGCGTCGGTTTTTGAAGTTCAGCACAGTGGTTATGTTAACCAGGCAGGGTTTGCTCGGAGTGATCATGATTCGGCCATGTTCGTATCAGTTTATCCTCGAGGACGTGCTATTATGTTGTTGTATGTTGATGATATCAAACTGACTGGTGATTACTCCGTTACCATATTGCTCATCAAGTGCCGCCTTCATCAATTATTTGCTATGAAGGCGCTGACGCACCCTAAGCCTTTTCTTGGCTTGGAGGTCGCACATTCTCCTCATGGATATTTGGTATCTTAGATCAAATAACGTCATGACTTGATCACTCGAGCTCAACTCAATGATGAGAAGACTATTGACACTCCCTTGGAGCTTTACGTTAAACTCCGTCTGATTGATGGCTCACCATTATCTGATCCGACACAGTACAGACTGTAGGTCGGCAGTTTGGTTCATCTGACGATCTCTTGCCCAGATGGCTTTTCCTAAGAAAGTCAGCCTTTCATGGCTGCCCCCCCGGTCAGTTCACTTTGTAGCAGTTCATCGGATTCTTAGATATATTCGAGGTACCTTTTCTCGAGCCGTCCATTTTTCTGTCATGGTCTTCTTTAGAGTTGCGTGCAACTACTGATGCCGATTGGGCCTTCAGATAGGTAGTCAACTACAGGCTTATCTATTTTATGGGGAGACACTATCTTGGATGAGATAAAAGCAATAGACAGTTTCTCCTTCCACTGCCGAATCGGAGTACCGTGGCATGGCACACTACTAGATAGATTGTATGGCTCCGTTGGTGACTTTCTGATCACGGGTTTCATTTGAAAAACCCCAACGCCATTCATCTTGCGTCAAATCCGGTCTTTCATGCAAGAGTTTCATTTTTGGCCGCTACTACGTTCGTCGAAAACTTCTTGATGGTAGTATCATCTCATTACCTTATTTTTTCCCTTCGACTTCGGCTATGACCAATGCCCCACCTAGCTGAATAGGCGTAACAAAGCTACCTAACAAAGGCAAGGTGCACCTTAGATTGAAATCGACAAATTGCATTTTGCCTGATGGATTCTTTAGAAAGATTCCCGGATAAAGTTCAGTATAATATTTAGTTAGAATCTAAATAAAGGCGCATACGTGGGCGGGTAGGGGGCCCACTACTTCTTCATTCAGGAGGGGGCTAGCCTCATGACTTCCCACTGGGCGAGGGGTGCACCTAACCCACCTACTCACTCATCAATTACGGTGTTCAGCTGACTTGCACAGAAAAACCCCTATTGTTTAGTAATTTGGCGCCCCATCTTTTGACTGACTGTTGTCAACTAATCTTTTCAATGTTCAATTCTACTCTATGTCAGAACATTTCTGTGAATGCTATTTCGATCTAAGTGGTCCTATTCTCTGTCCCGTGCTAGGAAGGATTACTCCTCTTTTCATTCCAAATTCTTCAATAAGACCAATACGATTGATTGGTCTGTGCATTTCTCTTATTACTTTTTTGTATCCCCCTGTTCCTCAGATACAATTCGATCCTTCTACGGCCAAATCTCAATTTGTGGAAAGCCTTCGATGGCTTCCTTATGAAAACATCCATTTGTATATGGGTATAGACGGTCTTTCATTATTCTTTGTGATATTGACCACATTTCTGATCCCTATTTGCATTTCAGTGGGTTGGTCTGGTATGAGAAGTTTTGGGAAAGAGTATATTACAGCATTTCTAATTCATGAATTTCTAATGATCGCCGTGTCCTGCATGCTGGATCCTCTACTATTCTATGTTCTTTCCGAAAGCGTGCCAATCCCTATGTTGTGCGGAGCTGAGCATCTTCTATTCACTGGGATCAAGCTTTTCTTCTACAGGGGCCTTGTGCAGTAAACCCCCTACGGGCGGTCCCCCGTCGTCGTAAATTAGTAAAGGTCCCCATGAAGCTTTCGGGAAGAGGGGTAGTCTTGTGCGTAAGCATAGCATTTCTAGTCGAACCACCGAACCACACATATTTTTTTGGTGGGAGCGTACTCCGAGTAGTGGGTACCTCGTAGGACCTCGACCTGCCTACTCAGGTCTTGTATGGATATGCAGGAAGGGGTGCTCCTAGGTGTGTGTAGGAGGTGTGTTTGTTCGCGAGAATGGATTCCACGTCAAGTCAGGGGGGTGTGGACACACTTGCGCGAATTCGGGTAAAGGCTACAAGGGATAAAAATAAAGGAAACTGTACCCGACCAGGGATGGACATAAACTCGTAAGCTACTGAGGGTGGGGATAATCGTCCAGGTCTTATTTAAAAAAAAGCCGCCCCGCCACTGCAGGCAGGTTAGTTCCTCTGTCGTTGCTGGAGAGTTCTTGGCGAAGAGACCTTAGGATAAGTTGCTAAAACAAACGGAGGGGAGGATCGGCCCGTTCAGTAGAATTCCGAAGAAAGACTGTTGGCAGCAGGTGGAGACATTTCTTTGGCCCCCTTCCAAATAAATGGGGGGCACGGTAGAGCTCGGAACAGGGTTCGAGAATAGGGTAGGGTTTTTTACGGTCGGGTCCCCTACCACTAGTCCGGCTAGCCTTCTTTCAGGCAGGAAGCAGGCCTAAACGATGGGCGGGCATCTTCCGCTACGCAAGCAGCATTGTTCGCCACCACCCAAGAAGCAAAAGATTCGGGAGTCAAGGCGGAAAATACAAGCATAGTGGTCTAATGACAAGGGCCGACGACGGAAGCTCAGGACGGAGCCGTATGATGTGGAAGTCTCACGTACGGTTCGCTGAGAAGGGAGTGGCTACCCACTGGAGCTTCGACCAACTACCACCGGTCAATTCCGCTTTGGGGCCACCCCTGACTCTACCATCATTATAGGGGTATGGGGTTAGAGACAAAGAAAGATCAAGACAGCATATCAGGTTTTCCTATATACTTTACTTGGATCCGTTTTTATGCTATTAGCTATTCTGTTAATTCTTCTCCAAACTGGAACCACCGATTTACAAATTTTATTAACCACTGAATTTAGTGAGCGGTGCCAAATCCTTCTATGGATTGCTTTTTTCGCCTCTTTTGCCGTCAAAGTGCCTATGGTACCAGTTCATATTTGGTTATCCGAAGCCCATGTAGAGGCACCTACGGCTGGATCCATCATCTTGGCTGGAATTCTTTTAAAATTGGGAACCTACGGGTTTTTAAGATTTTCAATACCCATGTTTCCCGAAGTGACACTTTGTTTCACTCCTTTCATTTATACTCTAAGCGCGATTGCTATAATATATACTTCCTTGACCACTTTAAGACAGATCGGTCTTAAGAAGATCATTGCCTACTCCTCAGTAGCCCATATGAATTTGGTGACTATTGGTATGTTTAGTCGGGCGGCGGTCGTTAGGTCACCTATTTTGAGTTATGGACACACAAGCAAGGCCAAAACATGTGTGCCGGGCGTGCGACCCATCAACCTACTAGCAATAGGGGAGAAAACTTAGCATGTCGCAACAAATGCGTCGATTCGAGGTGTCAGCAAAACACCGCCGTCTGTTCCTAAAACAAAACCCCTTAGCGCCCCGGGACGGGAGTGGGGGACGGCCCTACGCAGACAGCAGCAGGACCGGCTCTACGAAGTCCGAATCAAATCTTTTGGTTGGCTTTCCCGTGAATAAGAATTGTTGGGCGCGGCGAAGCGAGCGCTTCTAGCTGTTTCACTTGCTTCTTTCTTATTGTGGCGGCTATTATGGCGTGGCTGAAATGAACGAAAAGCAAGATGATTCAAATCGATTGATAGATGGCCTGATCTGTTCTGATAGATCGAAAGGTTTTCTATCAATAATAAGGGTTGACCTCTTTCTATCTATTGATGATACAGGATATCTATCTATTCTGGATCCATCAGAAAGAAATCGATATGTATCTGATTTTTTCTACATCGTATGTAGGGCGCCCAAGCATTTGGCCAGCTCAGTTCTATTATCCATCGGTCCAATGCACTGGCTCATCAAATGGAGGGAAAAAGCAAATGTAGTTAGTTGTCTTGTTGTTGTTCGCCGCCTCAACACATTCCCCGGCATCGTCCCACACAGAAAGAAAGAGCGTGGAGCCCCGGCCCGACCTGTAAGTCTGCTAACGTAAAGCGAGGAGTTGAGCCTGAACTGGCGAACCAAAGTCACTTTCGTAACCATACTTCCTACAGCTAACACGTGTCCAGTCCAGTGGGAACGCGAAGCGCAAATGTACGTGAGCTGCTATACCGAATCCCCCGCTGGCCATCAGGGACCTAGTGGTAAGGCCATGATCCGCAGGGGAAGGGATCACTCATTCTTCTATTGGGGACAGGTGCATGAACGACAACTCCAAACGTCAGACATCCGCCGCCTATACCTACCGTTTAGGTGGCACCAGCGAGATCCAGCTAAGGTAAGGAACTTCGTGTCGCGGCTGCTCCACTCCGCTGCGGTCTTTTGAACTGAACTTCGTTGCCTTCCCGAGCGCGAAACGAATGGGCGCTGTGTCGTGGGTCAGTTTTGGGGCGGGGGGGCAGAGAGAGACCAGAAGAATGATTCATTTGGATCGACGAGCCATTTCGCGAATCAATAGAATGTCTCTCTATCCATATCTATTCTATCTTTATATGACGGGCCATAAAAAAAAGAAGTATTTTTTTATGGCATGCGGGATGATCACGCCTAGTAGCCACATATCAGCTGCGCTCAATATGCGGGATTTTCGTTGGATCAGATCTTTTGCTTTGACGAATTTGGACCTAGCGAAAAGGACTCTAAGCCTTCGCACAAACAAGCAATGTAGAAGCAAGATGAGGAAGCGGAGCTGTCGTAGAAGCAGTAGCTTCCCCCGACAATATACAATACAACAGTAGCGACCATGAATAAAAAAGCCCCTAGTTTCACGAGTTCGCTGCTTTTCCCAGGCCGAAGAAGGGCAACTACTTATTAATTGATCGCCTTTCTTTGATATGTGTTCAATTTAGTACAATACAAACTACAACTAGATCAAAGCGGAAGGGCCACTCACTATAGAAGCTGTAACTAGAAAAGCCCTAGCCAATAGTTTAGTAGTCGGCCAAACCCCCATGCTCATGACATGTTCTTGATATTGATTGAGTTGGAGGGAGTCAGAGACTACCACGGAATCCTTCCATAGTCACCCCGGTGACCTTCGTCACCAAAGTATCACGTCAGTTTCCAAGACCCCTCATATAATCTCCAGTGGGGATCAGTCGGAGCACGTAGGAATGCCGACCACTACATAAGCCGCTGGCAGAGAAAGCTAGAAGAGCTTCCCTTCATTTGCTTCACGGGAGTCGCACATAGCACATAGCTGGAAGTCAGAGGGCCCATACAACCTGCCTAACCCTTCGCTCCGAGGGACTGTAGAACGGAAAGCGCCTTCTAAACAACTCGGCAGAAAGGAAGGGGCCTATGTATTTGCATGACCCCTGCAGATTTGACCCTACCTACACCCAGAGCCAATCCCCTAGCGGTCCTGCCACCACGCCGCAGAACAGGAGCTCGTGTGGAACCTTGGATTTCTGGCGTAACAGCGGTGGAAGGTATCAAAATATTACGGCCGCATAACATAGTATATACACTAAGGTCGGCCAAAATATGGACACCCGAAGGGCCCGGCGCGCACAATCCTATCCTATCCGAGCCCGTCATTGCATGCACTTCGGACAGCCATCCGTAGCATCATAAGGAGCACCTCCCTTTCGAGGTACCCAAATGGAACGGTCTTTATTTGTGTTGTTGGTTGGTCTTTCTCAACGTGGTCTATAGCACGAAAAACCATTCGTTAAAAGATTGGGCCGTTCACATGAAAGAAAATACAAAATCCATTCTTCATGGTCGGGCGCATTTCTCCAAATCCTCCAGGATCACAAGTGGAACGCTAAGCAAGGGTGGGAAGGCTGCGAGCTCCACGTCGAACAGAAAGAAGCAAGCAGGGGGTGTTGCCGTAGCGCGCCGGAGAGCAAGCGTAGGCAACCAAACTAAATAAGGCTACAAAATTAGCTAGCTAGCGTTTTTAAGCTGGCTGCCTTTTCTAGCGCGCGTACTCTTCTGTGGAGTTGCACGGAACGAGCCTTGTCTTCCCTCCAACGACTAGCTCCCTTTTCTTGTTCCGGTCACCCTTCTCTTACCGTGGAAGGACTTTTTCCTGTGGTGTGGTCCAACCCATGGGCGGAATCGCCCTCATCCCCCCATTGCTCAGTGCTCCCTGTAGCTTCGCTGGGCTTTACCCGTGTGGGCACGGGCTTCTATAAGAGAATGAAAAGCTCTCTCTTTACAATAAAACGCGAACCGCGCAGAGCCCACCCTTTTTCGTTTTCTACAGCCACTGGGTGGCCGCATGGGAAACACAGCCCGGCCGCCTCTCGAGAAAGGGGGGTGGGCCTACCTATCCCGAGGGAGTAGCTGAGAGGTTCCATATGCCGAGCCATAGGGCAGAACTTCAGTGCGTGATCGTATTATGTCACCTCGTCTCGTCCTCGCAGCATCGAAGAGTACCAATGCACTATGTTCCGGTTCACTGATAAGGAAGATAGAGTTGGGGTAGGGGTCTACGATGTGATACTATTGTATGCCCCGGGGAGAAAGATGCACAACTCAAAACGGAAGCAGGAAGCGTGTTGTAAAAAATGTTGGAGGTTACCAGATCTCTGAGACTACCATCGATCCGACAGAGCGGAACGACCAGAAAAAGAAGTGGAGTTAGAAAGCCGTATGATAGGTGGTAACTATCTTGTACAGTTCGGGGGTAAGCGGCGTACTCTGGGGGAATATTAGGCTCTATCGAACATACAGGGAATTGGAGGTAGCATTTTACATATGTTAAGTCATGGACTGGTTTCTTCAGCCCTTTTTCTATGTGTTGGTGTTCTATATAACCGACATAAGACTCGACTTGTTAGATATTATGGAGGTTTAGTGAGCACCATGCCGAATTTCTCTCCCATTTTCTTCTTTTTCACTTTAGCAAATATGAGTTTACCCGGCACTAGCAGCTTTATCGGGGAATTTCTAATCTTAGTAGGAGCTTTCCAAAGAAATAGCTTAGTAGCCACATTAGCTGTGCCTGGGATGATTTTAGGCGCGGCGTATTCCCTTTGGCTATATAATCGTGTGGTTTCTGGAAATTTAAAACCCGATTTCCTCTATAAATTCTCCGATCTAAATGGCAGAGAAGTTTCCATATTTCTACCTTTTCTTGTTGGAGGGGCGACCGTCCGTTGAACTACCAAAAAAGTGTAAACCAATGTGATCATGACATTTTAGGTGCTTGCGATGGGACGGATGCGACTTCCCTCATAAGTAATGGTGGCATAGCCCGTAGCAGAAGTCCCCTTTTTTATCCATTTCTTTATTACCCCAAAGGGGCCCACCCTGGTGGGACCGAGAGAAAGAAAGGACGGGGGGGGGACCATGCATGGCACTTCTCGACTGTGTCTCTGAGGGACAGTTGAACGAGCAACTCATGAATGCTGCCGGGTCGGACAAGCCAATAACTCGAATGTGTTCGGCCAGTTTTTTGAGCTAAAATCACAGTGTTACCTTACCTTCACCATGATAAGGACTCCAAGTTCTTATGGCAGAGCACGAGGAGTTTCCTTCAATATGATGATGAGAATGGAAACCAGAAGCATGACTGGGTCTTCGTAGTCTGAGATCATACTTATATATCAGTCACAGTAACGTAAGCATGAGACTTTTTGGTAGTACCGGTGAACCAGATGGTCGCGGCGAGGGAATCTGGGATGGAGGACTCATAATATTTCTATAGATCTGGCAAAAGCGAAAGACCCCTAACGTCAGGGGCTGACCACTGAGCTCACTCAGGCCCCGCTGGGCGGGCCAGAGTGGGTGTGAGCTGGAATTGCCATAGCTTATGGTTACAGCAATAAGAAAGGACCCAGCAGAGAGAACAGTCAGGATAACGAGCACGGAGCCAACTTGGCAGGCGGCAGGAGTAGCGAGCAAGTGCTTGCTTGGTAGGCCAACAGCCCTGTGAACCGGGCGGGGCACTCGACGAAAGGGGGGCACGCTGAGCAAGTACGCAAAATTGGCCCCGCGGAGCTTTCAAAAAGAAAAGCAAGGACCACTACGGGAGGTCGAACCACGGACCGGAGGTAGTAGAACGTGATCCGCACCGGTCAATATTGGATCAAACAATAGGGGACCGTAGCACTGACCTTTTTTTTCAAGACAATAGGTACTGTTCCCTACCGAGACAAGGGACACTCTCAACGGATCCTCCACGCGCTGGGCATACCATAGTTCTTCCGTGCTTCTTTATCGTGGCGGAACCAGAACAAAATGGAAAGACCCGGCCGACTCGCCCAGGGCTCGAGGGGGATCCATACGAGAGTGAGTCAAATTCTGTTTACGTTCTCGGTTTGGGTTCGGGCCCCTCTCGATCTTATGCGTATAAGGGAAGGGGAAGGAGTCTAAATCTATGGACATTAATGAACCACCATTGATGGACGTTGCACATGACACGAGAAATTCGACTCGACGGTCCGGTGCTAATAGAAGTCGCTTACTCTCCATCTAGCGAAGGTGCCAGATCCCTTAAAGTAAAGTATCTATCAGCCTAGTGTACCAACCACGTGGTACGACGGGCACTCAAAGACCTGGCAAATGAGGTCCCACCCCACCCAAGAGCTCTTATGTCATATGGGAACTCTCGGCTGGAAACAATCCATATGGTTTTTATATCCGGTTAGAATAATAAGAAAGAATCAAAGTCCAGGTTGGTTGGTGAGCCTAGTGATAGGAGACTATCTAGCTTCGTTCGGAGAGCACGTGTTGGGTTTAAGATTCGTTTTTTTGCTAAATGTTATGGCCTAAATGCTGAACTATTGACCCTACTTGTTCAGATGGGTGTTCACCCCAAAGTGTTCTCGGACTGCATGCATACATCCGTAAGTAACTTAGTTCAACATGGCAAATTTCATTGAGAGGAATCAGCAAAGAAAAGAAATATTCTCCGGGTGATCAAGTTCCTTTTTCGGTCTGGGCCACGTCTTTGCTTTCTTTAGAGGCCATTTTCCTGGGCATCAGTGAGTGGAATACTTAACAGTGATTACATTCTTATGTAGATTCCATTACTCGAATGGGACTTGTTTGTTGGCACCGACCTCGATAAGAAGCAAGGGAGTGGTGCTGAAGCAAACGGAGCTGCAGAGCCATTTGTTTACCAATCCGCCAACTTAAGCTAGTAAAAGTGTAAGAGATTGTGCATCTTCATGTAAATAAAGGTAAATAATCTCAGAAACAGTCAAGAAACCGGGAATTTTTTATTCCATTTCTTAGCCAGGGAAAGCCCTACCGACCTACGACCGGAGAAGATGTTGTGTTGTTCGAATCACTTGCTAGAGATAGAGAAGCTAGAACAGGAACTGCCCAGGAGGGTTCAAAGAATGAGGTCTTCACCTTTGAGCTGGATCTCATCTCATCCTAGCACATACTACGAGCGATTGACTTAAAGAATACAACAAATGGTTGTGGGGTTATCTTTGTACCCTGTGACTACAACCACAAGGTCCGAATCAAGCGAAACGGCTGAGGCGCAAGCCCTTTCCTCGCCACTACTCTGTGTACCCAAAGTCAGCAACCTTTTTGGCACGCTGGCTAGCAAGTTCATTGCTTCAATGACATGAATTCAATCAAGTGGACAAATCCTATCCTGGAAAATATGGGCAATCAGCTGGAAACTCAATAGTCTGATGCGGAAAGCACTCAACTGACCTTCCTCTTCTGAATTATATGAATGACAGAAATCAGTCCTCACTTGTATTCACTTCATGAGTGAAGAGATAGACAAGGTGGTGAAAAGCATGAAACCAAATACTGCTCTAGGTCCAGATGGCTTCTCTGTTAGCTTTTTAGAGCTTTTTGGCCCTAGTTGAGAGATATACTAATATAAATGCTTCAGGAGCTGTATCATGGCAGGTTGAACTTGTCCAGACTAAACTATGGTGTCATTTCTCTACTGCCTCAGATTAAGGATGCTAATAGTATCCTACAGTATAGACCCATATGTGTTCTAAATGTTATGTTTAAAGCTATTACCAAAGCTCTGACACTTAGATTTACTCCTCTGGCTCGACAAGTAATTAGCTCCCTTCAGACTGGATTTATTCCTGGGAGGTACATTTTGGATGGATGTGTAATTCTTCATGAAGTTTTGCATGAGTTGAAAACCTCTCACTCTGAAGGAATTTTGCTTCAGTTGGACTTTGAAAAAGCTTATGATAGAGTTCAGTGGCCTTTCTTGGCAGAGGTAATGCATAGGAAAAACTTCCCTGACAGGTGGATAGATTGGATTAGACAAGCAGTGGAAGGAGGCAAAGTGTGTGTGAATATGAATGGAGATTGGTGAGAATAGTTCTCTACTTTCAGAGGTTTGAGGCAAGGAGATCCTCTTTCTCCTTTGCTTTTTCACCTAGTAGGTGATGCACTATCTGCAATTTTGGATAGAGCTAGGGAAGCAGGTGTGATTAGAGGTTTGGTACCACCTCTGATACCAGGGGGGATTAGTTATTTGCAATATGCTTCTGATACTTTGCTTTTTTTGCATAATGACATGGAGTCTATTACTGGATTCTAATTCCTTCTCTACTGTTTAGAAGAAATGTCTGGCATGAAAGTCAGTTACTTGAAGAGTGATATTTTCACAGTAGGGTTGAGTGTAGTGGAGGAGCAGAGGGTAGCTGATATAACTGTGAGATAGGCAAATTTCCAAAAAAATAGAATATATGGGATTACCAATCAGCAAAGACAAGATCTCTTCTAATGAAAATTTTTCATTAAAAGGTAGAAAAGAAGTTGGACTCTTGGCAATGCAAACATTTCTCTTATGGAGGAAGAGAAATATTGATCAATGCATGTTTATCAAATGTCCCTATGTACCTTCTGGGTTGCTACACTTTGCCTCTCAAAATACAGAAAAAAGTTGATACAACAAGAAATAACTTCTACTGGGAGTAAGAAGAAGAAATTTCACATGGTCAGATGGGAACACCTATGCACCCCTAAAGATTATGGTGGTGTCGACTTCACTGATATGAGAGTCAGAAACATTTGTTTACTGTCAAAGTGGCTGGAGGAGGTCAATTAACTACTGGAGCTTACACTACAGATACTACTTATACTATTAAAGGGCACACATTTCAAAACACCTTCAAGCTACTGAAATTGGAAAGCAATGATGTTATACCGGGTAGTGATTGGCTATCTCGTCACAGTCCAATCAATTTAGATTGGAAGGCCAGAACAATAAGTATTTGTCACAATGGGCAAGAAACCATTATTCTTTCTGACAGCAGCAATACTACCTCTCCAACATTGTTAGACCCTGATAAGTTTCAGAAGGAAATTGATACCGATGATACCGATGATGAAAATACTTTGGAGGAACTTAACTTGGTATAGTGAGCCTAGCAGGCGGCGGGAGTCCAGTACGATTGCTTGCATTTCTCTGGAATTGAACTAGCCCTTGGGAAAGGTAGACGTGAAGGTACCATGATTTCTCACTTTATAGAAGCGTTAGAGCTCGGCTGACACAGTAATCGAAAGCTGCGCAACCAAAACAACTTGAAACCGCCCATGCACCTTTTGCTTTTCCTGATATCGTCCCTTCGGGTAGTTGGATATGAGCACATTCAAATTGGAATTCTTCTGATCCCAGATCCAATAGAAGTTTTGAGGTAAGAGGTACCATGAGCAGATTTCTTTGTTCGATACCCAGTTTTTGATCTCGCAAGCAAGGAAATCGAAGAATAGCTCAGTATTATTACGTCTCCCTCTGATAATGAGTGGTAGTGAGCTCTGCCCTAGAGAATGAAGACTCCAAGCAGCATCTCAGCCTCGATATTTGCCTTTTCGGGAGATGACTTGTGATAAGCAAGTCAGCCATGTCCTAAAGAAGTAGTGGGAGTGCATTATAAAGGAAGGCGCAAGTGTATTACGGAGCGAAGAAGCTTTAGAGAAAGTTCTACCGCGCGGGTGAAACCATAGACTGGAAGGTGTAGGTCACTCACCCGTGTAAACAAAGCGAAAGCATAGAGCATAGCTCGTTTGTAATGCCCATGTCTGAACTGACCACAGGATTTAGGTCGTCCCGACCAGTAACAAAGGAGAAATTCCCCTTCTTGTTAGGAGTTCCTTTAGTTTGCAGTTGAGTGCAGCCGGATGGTTCTCTCTGTGTATTCCTGAAAAAGTGATTGGAGGTTCGTTGCTCACCTTAAGTCATTATCAACCGAAACTCATAGAGAAAGGGATCCGCAAAACCCCTCCCCATTACCGTATGAGTAGGTTTTATAGCCTGCAAGTTAAGTTGTTGGCTACTCTTAGCGATTGAGTGCCAACATGAGACCTATTTGTTAGTTTTGAACCGAGAAGGTCCCTCAACCATAGCGTGATACAAACCAGTGGCTTCCCTACCGAAATCGAAGAAATCCTCTGGGCGGGTTCCTTATCTTTACTTAATACGAAACCGAGACCTTGACTTCTTCTTATTAGACTGAAGAGGGGAACCTCATGACCTAGGATACAAGCACTATTATCTTATTATAAGGGAAGTGAGGTGATTGTAAGCAAAAGGAGGAGGAATAGTTTCTCATGCCGAGATAAAAAAACTCAAGCGCCATCTGTTTCCTATTTGATTTCAGAACAACGGAATATCATCACCCGTGGTTCACTTGAGCATGAATAGAGTTCGGTCTCCTTATGAATTCAAGTTGGTAAAGAAGTGGACTTCAGAGCTTTCGCTACAACCCCTCCAAGGCGGGCAACTGTCTCATTTGACACTAGCACTTAAATAAAGAAAGGTAGGAAGGGATCCCTCCCTCTAATGAAATGGGCTTCTTTAAATTATGCAATACGTTCACCAGTCTCGGATCTTTAGAAAAAGGAACCGATCCTATTTCGGCACTCTTTAGAGGCTATCGCTCGTTTACCACAGATCTCTATCCCACAGCTGGCTAATAATATCGCCTTGGCAATGTGTCAAGTCCTTTCAGTCAAAGTTCAACTCTTCAGCGAAAGTGAAAAATCTACGGTCTTCCATCCGCGGAGGTAGCCATGGACTCCATAGTATATGTTGGTAGCGAGCGCACAGGCTTGATGTGAGGGGGGGTTGTTACCTATTCTATTCCCTTGCTTGGATAAAAACACCCATCTTTCCGTATGAAAGACACGCAACTAGAGCAACTTGATATTACGTATGTAGACCTGGCCTCCCTCAATAATAGCTGGCTCACCCGATTGACGATTTTCAAAGATCTACGCCAAGCGCCTCAAAGCAGGGATCCACTTTTTACTACTTTAGAAAGTGAGAAGCCTTTGGCTTGATTTCTTCTATGGCTTCTTTATGTTTACCCACGCCGCGGCTATTCAATAAAAGGATTGGTAGTTAGTTGCCGCACCCTATTGGTTGTTGGTTTTCTTTCTCCTCTGCGTTCGTGAAAAGCTAGTATGCTCGCGGAAATCATCTAAAGGAAACTACTCGCTAACTCACTAACAAGACGGACTTCTTCCTCTGGCTCTGTCAGGCTATGCTGCTCGCCTAAATCGGTATCAATAACTTCTATCATACTTCGACCTCTCATTGGAATGATAAGTTGGCTACGACGAACTAATAAGTTTCTCTTCTTGTCACCTTCTTTAAGCCTTTCCTTCTGCTTCCATCGATAAATATATATAGATATGCTTGGAGAAGCAATTAAGGTGTTTCCACTCTTAGGTTGTTCAATATGCGAAGACCGTGTCAATCACTACACCGGTGATAAGAAAAGCAAGCATTCTTCTCCAGCTGACGTACCGACGCCTCACTACTACTTAATTAGTGAAAGATATGTTGGGATGTTTTCAATTCTCCATCAAGAGGCGGGCAACTATCTCTTTTAACACTAGACTTCGGATCGCCTTCCTACTAGTTTTCTTCTCGGTCTCCCCAGCTAGGGGAAACCTCAAAGCAAACAACAGAACAATGAGAGTCCCGAACAATGGGAGAATGGAGCTTCCCATCTATGAACTAATCGCTCTACTATATCGTATCGAGCTCAAAGGTTTGTGCAACTTATCTATCAAGCCACACTTCTTTACTTTGATATAGCGCATTCCACACTTCTTTACTTCACTATAGAAGTAGGATCCCAGCCCACAATACAATCAGTAGTTTACTTAACTGATATAAAGAGTTTCCCCTGCCTGCCCCTACTATCAATTGATAATACATAAATGATCCGGGGCTAGTGTTGGGTGATGACCCGCAAGCACACGGGGTTCAATTGTAGTCCTTCCGATAAGTAATAATGTCGATCCCAACGAGGAGCAGAAGGAAATGACAAGCGGATTTCAGCAAGGTAATTTCTGCAGGCACTGAAATAGTCGGTAACAGATTGTTTAGTAGCAAAGTGTTTTGTAACGAGCGAGTAACGGTAACGGTAACAAATATGCAACAAGGTAGCCCAATCCTTTTGAGGCAAAGGACAAGCCGGAACGGTTTCTAATATAGAGAGCAAAGTGTTCTTGAGGGTACACGGGAATTCATCTAGTCACGTTCATCATGCATGGTTGTTCGGTGTTCGCTACTTTGATAATTTGATATGTGGGTGGACCGGTGCTTAGGTACTGTTCTTACTTGAACAAGTAACCTACTTATGATTAACCCCCTCGCAAGCATCCGCAACTACGAGAAAGAATTAAGATAAACATCTAACCATAGCATTACACTTTTGGGATCCAAATCAGCCCCTTACGAAGTAACGCATAGACTGGGGTTTAAGCTTCTGTCACTCTAGCAACCCATCATCTAATAACTATTCCACAATGCATTCCCTTAGGCCCAAGTATGGTGAAGTGCCATGTAGTCGACGTTCACATGACACCACTAAGGGAATCACAACATACATACTATCAAAATACCGAACACATGTCAATTTCACATGATTACTTGCAACATGATTTCTCCCGTGACCTCAAGAACGAAGGGAACTACTCACACATGGCAAACATGTTCATGATCAGAGGAGTAATGAATAGCATAATGGATCTGAACATAATCTCTTCCACCAAGTAAACCATATAGTATCAACTACAAGATGTAATCAACACTACTAGTCATCCACAAGTACCAATCTAGAGTTCTGGTACCAAGATGGAACACAAGAGATGAACTAGGGTTTGAGAGGAGATGGTGCTGTTGAAGATGTTGATGAAGATTACTCCCCCCAAGATGGCAGAGTGGTTGGCGATGATGATGACGATGATTTCCCCCTCCGGGAGGGAAGTTCCCCCGGCGGAATCGCTCCGCCGGAGGGCAAAAGTGCTCCTGCCCAAGTTCCGCCTCGAGACGGCGGCGCTTCGTCACGAAAGTCCTCTCTCTATTTTTTCTAGGTCAGAGAGACTCATATACCAGAAGGGGGGCCTCAGAGCTTGGCTGGGCTGGGCAACACTTACCAGGCCGCGCCAGGGGGGCCTGGCGCGGCCAGGTGGGTGTTGCTCACCCCCTGGGCCCCCTCCGGTAGTTATTTGCTCCAGTATTTTTAATATATTCCACAAAAAATCCTCGTGATGTTTCAGGTCATTTGGAGCTGTGCAGAATAGGTATCCTGACGGTGCTTTTTCAGGTCCAGAATTCCAGCTGCTGGATTTCTCCCTCCTTGTGCATACCTTGCAAATTATGAGAGAAAAGGCATTAGAATTACTCCCAAAATCATTATTATGCATGAAAACATTATAAATAACAGTAGGAAAACATGATGCAAAATGGACGTATCAGCTCCCCCAAGCTTATACCTCGCTTGTCCTCAAGCGAAAACATGTCCACATGCTTTGAGAGAGAGGTGTCGATAAAAACAAGATACAGACATAGAAGCATCATGCTCATTATTATAACAGCAAGAATCTCTAACATAAAACTCTTTTCATAACTCTGGCATCATATACTTCTCATGAACAAGTAACAATTCATCACACATTGAAGTAAGAAGCATAAACTTTATTGAAAACCAACAAACTATGTTCTCAGTCAACTTTGCAACTACAATTCATCATATTTTCAGTAAGAGTCACATATTGGAGCTCTTAAGCAAGTCTACATACTCAACCATCATTCAATCTTCTATGATTGCTAACACTCATAGCTTACCCATGAACAAAAGGTTTCACCTGGACACAAAGAAAGATAGGGGCTTATATTTGCCGCCCAACATATTCACCTCAAGGGTGAGGTCAACAATAATAATTCATGCCCATTCATATTAAACTGGATATATGTGTCTGGATCTTTCTTCACCATATGATGCTTGCCAAGATAGAGAGAAGGTCGGAATACTTTCACTCAACATGAAAGTAAATGCATAAAAGTAAAAAATAGGCCCTTCACAGAGGGAAGTAGAGGTTGTCATGTGCTTATTTGTTTGGCATGCTAAATCCTTAATGCAAAAGAAAGCCGCGTTGTATTGCCTCTTGTGATGGCAACCTTATTATGCAGTCCGTCGCCTTTATCTTTGCCATCACAAGTTCGTACAACGTTCAATTTTCTCTTACACTAATTGATCCAACACATTTAGGAGCAATTATTATTGCTTTATTGCACCGATGACAACTTACTTGAAGGATCTTACTCAATCCATAGGTAGGTATGGTGGACTCTCGAAAATAGGATTTGGGTTGAGGGTTTTTGGATGCACAAGTAGTATCTCTACTTGGTGCGGAATTTTTGGCCCTATTTGGATACTCTAACTAGTTAGAGGTTAGAGTTAGAATCTAACCCAATCTAACTCAAATAAGCACCTCTCCTATGGGCTAGTTGGGTTAGAGCAAACTAACCCAATCTAACTCGTCCTGTTTGGCTGGGTTAGAGTTAGTTGAGCCCCAATCTAACTCAAACTAACTCTAACACATGGATCCAAACAGGGCCTTTGGCTAGAAAAGGTATTGGGCAAGCACCACATGTTAAAGGATCCATGACAATATAAATTCTATGTGAATATGGACAAACATAAAGCATCAAGTTGTCTTCCTTGTCCAGTGTCAACTATTTTGACACAAAATATTGATGGGAGCTCACATCACAAAAGGTGTTCATGATAGTTTATTTGTACGCAAATCTTCTCTTCCCTCACTACTTTTTCATGAATTGCATCATTGACCGATGCTATGTTTGTCACTCTCCAACAAACTTTACCACTTAGACTTTTCTCTATGTGGTGTCATTACTCACCATAAGATTAGCATATGATTTTCTCACACAAATATTTTCCTTTCCTTTTAAAGCAACACTAAAGTAAAGAGAGCAAAAACTAGAACTAATCTTTATTATATATCTCGAACTCGATTACATAGATAGAGATCACTAGGCATAACTCTCGAAAAGCAAGGATCAAACTAAACTTTTATTCAACTAAGCAAAAGCAAACTGAAGATCGAACTAGGAAAGATAAAAGCAAGGATAGTGTGGGTGATACGATACCGGGCCACCTCCCCCAAGCTTGGCATTAGCCAAGGGGAGTGCCCATACCATATGATCAAGTCTCCTTCTTTGGTGATGAAGAAGTTGGTGGTGGTGTAGTAGCTGTGATCTTATCCTCCAATTTCCATGGCAGCGGTTCACCATCATTGGAAGAAGAGAAGGTCTCCGGAATCCTGGAACTGGCAGCCAAACTCATACCTTTGAATCTTGCTTCACACTCAAGATTTTGGCATTGAAGATCATAGATTTGGCCTTGGAGGTAGTCGATCCATTTGGAGATGACGTCCCACATCGATTCATCCTCCTCCTTGCGGTTGCGGGCGAAATCCTTCAACATGAGGTGGTTGGCGTCGAGTCCACGCTCCACCATCCCCCTGCAAAGGAACACCTCCTGTTCCATAGCCTCAAGCCAAGATTCCATGCTCCCGGTCTTCTTGGGTCCTTGAATGCCCCGGATGTGAAGCAACCCCTCACGCATCTCAATGGCCTGAGGATGTTTCATCACCCCCGGAAGGTAAGGGTTGATGACCTTCTCGTAGAACTTGTCCTTGGAGGAGCTTGGTGCAGCCATGGCGACCTAGATCTGTCAGGAAAACAGCAAGAAAGAAGAACAGAAGATTTCTCCGCGATACGGAGGTTAACAGGTTCGGGGAGTATATAAAGAATTTTTTTCTTGGGAGACAAGCAAACGAGAGGAAAACGGAGTCCGGAAGGTGCCCGAGGTGGGCAACACCTACCAGGCTGCGCCAGGGGTGCCTGGCGCGGCTAGGGGGGTGTTGCTCCCCTCGGTTGCCTTCCTGGCTGTTTCTTATTTTCCTATTTTTTCTAAAATACCAAAACTGACAAGAAATATTTTTATGGGATTTTCGGAGTCCGTTTTATTTCAGCTATTCTGGAGTGTTTCGGAAGGCCTCCCTTATGTGTTCCTCCGGTTTCATGGTTTGAATAACATTGCTTTCAACATTTATTGGCGTACCTGAGATATAATGTTTAATTCTCTGACCATTGACCACCTTCGGATTCGTGCCTTAGGGGTTATTTATTTTTATCGCTCTAGACCGATATACCTCTTCGATAACATAAGGTCCTTCCCATTTAGAGAGAAGCTTACCTACCAAAAATCTGAAATGAGAGTTGTACAATAAAACATATTCACCTACTTTGAACTCTTGCTTTTGGATTTTCCTATCATGCCATCTCTTGACTTTCTCTTTAAAGAGCTTGACATTTTCATACGCCTGGGTCCTCCACTCATCTAGCGAGCTAATATCAAATAACCTCTTCTCTCCGGCTAGTTTAAAGTCATAATTAAGCTCTTTGATTGCCCAATATGCTTTGTGTTCTAACTCAAGAGGCAAATGACAAGCTTTGCCATAGACCATTTTGTATGGAGACATACCAATGGGATTTTTATACGCTGTCCTATAGGCCCAAAGTGCATTGTCTAATTTCTTAGACCAATTCTTACGAGTCCTATTGACGGTTTTCTGAAGAATCAACTTTATTTCCCTATTGCTAAGCTCTACTTGACCACTAGACTGAGGGTGATAAGGTGATGCTATTCCATGGTTAACATCGTACTTAGCAAGCATCTTTCGGAAAGCACCGTGAATAAAGTGTGAACCCCCATCAGTCATAAGGTATCTAGTGACTCCAAACCTTGGAAAGATAACTTCCTTCAGCATCTTAATGGAGGTGTTATGATCAGCACTACTAGTTGGAATAGCCTCCACCCACTTAGTGACATAATCAACAACGACCAAAATATGTGTGTACCCATTGGAAGAAGGGAAAGGTCCCATATAATCGAAACCCCAAACATCAAAAGGTTCTACCGCAAGAGAATAATTCATTGGCATTTCCTGACGCTTACCAATATTACCTATGCGCTGACATTCATCACAAGAAGAAACAAACTTACGGGCATCCTTGAAGAGAGTAGGCCAATAAAAACCAGATTGTAACTTATGAGCGGTTCTATCTCCGGCATGATGCCCTCCGTAAGCCTCGGAGTGACACTTCCGCAAGATTTGTTCTTGCTCATGCTCAGGTACACAATGTCTAATGATACCATCTACTCCTTCTTTATAGAGATGAGGATCATCCCAAAAGTAGTGCCTCAAATCATAGAAGAATTTCTTCTTCTGTTGGTATGTGAAACTAGGAGGCAAATACTTAGCAACGATAAAGTTAGCATAATTAGCATACCAAGGAGTGCTAAGAGAAACATTTACGACCGCTAATTGCTCATCAGGAAAACTATCATTAATAGGTAGCGGGTCATCAAGAATGTTCTCTAACCTAGACAAGTTGTCAGCTACGGGATTCTCAGCTCCCTCTCTATCAATAATATGAAAATCAAACTCCTGGAGTAAGAGAACCCACCTAATGAGTCTAGGCTTAGCGTCTTTCTTTTCCATAAGGTACTTGATAGCAGCGTGATCGGTGTGAACAATCACTTTGGAATCAACTATGTAGGATCTAAATTTGTCACAAGCAAACACGACTGCTAAGAATTCTTTCTAAGTGGTGGCATAGTTCCTCTAGGCACTATCTAAAGTTTTGCTAGCATATTGAATGACATTCAACTTCTTGTCAACTCTTTGCCCCAGAACAGCCCCAACAGCATAATCACTAGCATCACACATAATTTCAAAGGGTAGATTCCAATCAGGTGGCTGAACAATAGGTGCAGAAACTAAGGCTCTCTTGAGTGTTTCAAAGGCTTCTACACAATCATCATCAAAAACAAAGGGAACATCCTTTTGCAAAAGATTTGTAAGAGGCCTGGAAATTTTAGAGAAGTCCTTAATAAATCTCCTATAGAAACCAGCATGACCGAGAAAACTACGAATACCTTTAATGTCACGAGGACATGGCATCTTCTCAATTGCATCAACCTTAGCTTTGTCCACTTCAATACCACACTCAGAAATTTTATGACCCAAGACAATGCCTTCATTGACCATAAAGTGGCACTTCTCCCAATTCAAGACAAGGTTAGTTTGCTCACATCACTGCAAAACTCGATCAAGGTTGCTCAAGCAATCATCAAAAGAAGTTCCATAAACAGAAAAATCATCCATGAAAACCTCAACAATCTTTTCACAGAAATAAGAGAATATATCAGTCATGCATCGTTGAAAGGTAGCAGGTGCATTACATAAACCAAAAGGCATACGTCTATAAGCATAAGTTCCAAAAGGGCAGGTGAAAGTGGTTTTCTCTTGATCGGGTTGCGAAACAGGTATTTGAGAAACCCGGAATAACCATCTAAAAAGCAAAAATGTGTGTGCTTGGATAACCTCTCTAGCATCTGATCAATAAATGGCAAGGGGTAATGATCTTTCCTAGTAGCCTTATTCAACTTCCTAAAATCAATTACCATCCTATAGCCAGTAACTACTCTTTGAGGAATAAGCTCATTCTTATCATTAGGCACAACACTAATACCTCCCTTCTTTGGGACACAATGAACAGGACTTACCCATCTACTATCAGCTATGGGATAGATTATACCTGCTTCCAGAAGCTTTAGTATTTCAGTTCTTACCACTTCTTTCATTTTTGGGTTCAACCGACGTTGATGATCAACAACCGGTTTAGCATCAGGCTCCATATTAATCTTGTGCTGACAGAGAGTGGGACTAATGCCCTTAAGATCATCAAGAGTATATCCAATAACAGCACGGTGCTTCCTCAGAACTTTCAATAATCTTTCTTCTTCATGTTCTGAAAGGTTAGCACTAATAATAACATGATATATCTTTTTCTCATCAAGATAAGCATATTTCAAAGTGTTAGGCAATTGCCTTAATTCAAACACGGGATCGCCTTTAGGTGGAGGAGGACCTCCAAGAGTTTCAAAAGGCAAGTTGTGTTTAAGTGAAGGAGGCTGCTCAATGAACACTTTATCTATCTCATTCCTTTCACACATATGCATGTCATTCTCGTGTTCTAGTAAGTATTGTTCTAACGGATCTGTGGGAGGTATGGCAATAGAAGCAAGACCAATTATTTCATCTTTGCTTGGTGATTCCTCCCTATGTGGTTTCCTATTAAACTTAGAGAAATTGAACTCGTGAGACTCACCACCAAAGCTAACACCGACGGTTTGCATAGCACAATCTATTTGAGCATTAACGGTGTTCAAGAATGTTCTACCAAAGATAATGGGACAAAAGTCATCTTGTGGGGAACCAAGAATGTGACACCCTGGTTTTTCACCACTTTCTTTTTCAAAATTTATTTGGAGATTTTCTTTAAAACTTGGTATGAATGGCTCTATGGACTTAAAACTTGGGAGTAATTTATATTTTCCTTTCCCAAGTTACCCAAGCCTCTAGAAATTTCCTCCAAGTCATGGGATATCTATTCTTGCCCAACTCCAACTTCATTCCAATTGGAATAAAATCTTTCTATTGAAGGCATAATTCTTTAAACTCCTATTTGAGAAGCAAACCCTATTTCTGTCTTCTCAAAAATTCCCAAATAATTCTCATATATTGTTTGGGTCATATCTTCCTCAAATATGTGAAAATCTTTCCTTGCCATGTTCAAAATTATGCCACCAATATTCCTTTTCTGATTCTGCCCTAGTGGTCAGTTTGAGAAGCAAGTACCCTTTATATTTGCTTGCTTGCTCTCAAACTTTTTGGGCATCATTTCCTATTCATATCATTGCTTCATGCCAAAATTCAACTTTATTTGGTTAACAAAACTCCCTTGGCTAATTTCCTAAGTTTCTGGCCAACAGGAAGCTTAATGAAGGAAGTACCAGCTAGGAGTATCCAAATGAGTTGAAACTTGGCAAGCACCTTCATGTGCTTAAGTCATGACACTCCTCAAGATTTGAGCATCATCCATTCATCTATGTGATCAAACCATCCAATCTTAGCTTCTGGTCATATTTTCCAGTTATGAAGCAACTATATCTTATATTGCTTCATAATTGCTGAAAATTTACCAGGACATTCTCCCATCCATATTAACCTTCTCCACCAAGATTAAGCTCATTGTGTTTAGCCATTTAGTCTCAGGAATTTCTCCAAGTTTCTGTCCAGTGGAAAGTGTTGTGAAGGAAGTACCATTTAGACTTGTCCAAAGGCTATGAAATTTTTATGGCATCTTGGCAAGCTCAAATGACTCTCCTACACCAAGTTTCAGGCAAATCTATCTAGCCAATTGAGCACTACTTCAAGATTCTCATTTCTGGACCAGAATGTGGTTTGTGAATGAACCATGAGCAAATCTTATTTAAAGTGTCTCAAATTAGGTCAGTGGATAGTCCTTCCAACACTGAACACTCCGGACAACTTATTTGACCCCAATGCCAACTCATCTTTCATCAGGATCACTCCATAGTTGCTGTTCAGAGACTTGTTTGAGAGCATGCTCTCCGGTCATATCATCTCTTGTCGAGTCGAGGGAACTGTGAGGCCCCATGGAGCAGGGTCGATCGTGTAGACATGATGGAATGGGTCGGAGCGCACCTTGGGCGCCAAGGCAGGCGGTGACCACGCGTCGGCCGAGCCAAAACCGCGCTCTGCGCGCCGCCCGCTTCGGTCCCGATCACTCTGACTCCCCTCTCGACGTCTCTCTGTGTCCCCTTGTGCCGACATCGTCCCCGCCGTCCACGTAGCCCCTCCAGAACACTTGCGGTCACCGGAGACGGCCGCCGCCGCTCGCTGCCAAGCTCCGCCACGGGCCGAACAGTGAGCACCCGTCGCCATCGTTATCTTCGCGCCGTTTATTGCCCCGGACCGGTCCCGTCGCCACTGCGTGCTCACGTCGACCTCAAGCCATGCCGCGACGACCAGCCAGCGGCCAGCTCGCCGTACTTGAGGTGACCGCACGGCCATGGCAGGATCCGGCTCGGCCTTCCCCCGTTCCTTTATAAAATGCCCCCTCGGCCTCGCCTCTCCTCACTCAATCTTCTCCCCTCCCTCTCAATCATCTCCCGGAGCTCAGAAGCAGAGCTGGGAAGCTCCTCTGCTCCACCTCTGGCGAGGAGCTCTGCCTCTCTGCCTCTGCGCCTCCCCCTCGCCTCAGTCCTTCCCAAGTTCAATTGAAGCCGCCGTTGTGTTCCCGGAGCTTCACTGGTCCTCCCCAAGTCTTCAGCTGCCCGAGAGCTCGCCAGAATCACCGGAGCCGTCGACCACCGCAGCTCACCGCCGCCTGAGCCGGAGTGGGTGACGCCGTCCGGCCATCATCCGAGGAGCTACGGGTACGGGTGTGGCCGCCATCATCTACCCGATCCATCCCCGCCATCTCCCAGTCCCTCCGCCGTCTCTACACCGGTGAGCATCGCCGGCGATCGCCGCCCCTCTCTGTTCCCTCCCCCTCCTTTTAAATCTGACGGGAGAGCCCCACCCGTCAGCGACCCAGTACGCGCCGAAGCGGTATGTAAGTGGAGGCGTAACCCTCCCTTACGCCTTCGACGTGGCTGCCTCTGGTTTTTCCAGTTTTCGGTTTAAATCAAATTAAAAACAGAACTTTGACAGAACTTTGAACATGAATAACTTTTAAACCACAAGTCCAAATGAGTTCATTCTTTTTGCAACATTTTTCTTATGAGCTCCTCTATCTGCTGTAAAATTTTGGTATTTTTCTCTGCTGTCTAGAATTTCTGGACAGTGGGAAATACTTTATGTGATGATTGAAAAAGTATTTTCCAAAAATGTTTTCAGATTGTTTTGAGGACCAGGAGTACTTCTCTCACATCCTTGGTGCAAGGCAAGCCACAACAGCCATTTGCATGATGGAGTTTGCAATAGCTATTAATACATGCTTGAAAATTAATTGTTACATTTATGTTCATGTGCCATGCCAAATATTAAGTATTCATTGATAATATTATTCTTAGGCTTAATTCATGCTGTAGTTCACTCTAGAGTAATGCCATGTTTACATTGGTTGTTATGATCATAGTGATGCTGTTCATGCTCAGATGCTCGTCTGCATATAATTATGCTTCCATGTTGTTATTGCCATGACCTAGACATTATGCTTCCATCCCTGATGAAGTTGTGATCATACGCAAGATGGTTTCATCATGTTATCATGGCTCAGCAGATCATCGTCATTCAAGTTATTGAACTTGAACACCTGTTGGCTGAGTCATAGTGGGTGCCGAATCGAGCACACCAGTGCAACCACAATTGCTGGGATGGGGCAGCCCTAATTCAGTCTATTGTCATGCCTCTCGCCGGTGCCTCCAACTAGGGAAGGTTATGCGGCAGCGCTACCCTGATCAGGTAGGCGGCAGAATCCTTGTGAACCCAGTTGAGTTATATGGTACCAGGTCCCCGTTTGGGACAGTTAGTTTGGCCATGACGATGGCAGGTGTCGGAAGGACACAGGGTCACCCATGACATAGCCCAAAGGAGAGTTTGTCGGAGTGGCCGGGAGAGTGCCATGCAATAGATTGGGTTTTGTCAGAACGTCGTTGGTCCACCCGAATGGGAGCACGAGGCCACGAGTTCCGTGGTGTGGGTACAGTGTACTAACCTCTGCAGAGTGTATATCATCTATCGATAGCCGCGTCCTCGGATATGGGCACAGTTCGTAATAGGACACACTATGGGTCAACAGTATAATAATCGTGCTAATGACAACCCCGAAGAGGAAGAAGTTGATTGATCTTTATGTGATCGCGAGAGGATCACCACGGTATCGGGGATACCGATGTTGGTTAATCATGGTCATGAGAGGATCACAGTGGTATCATGGATACCGGATTTGGGGGATAGTGTTATGTGGTGATCTCGGGGGTAGACCAAGCTCCTTGTGATCATGTGATCACTACGGTATTGAAATACCAAGTTTGGTTGGTCCCGAGGTTATCATGTGGCACATCCGATGGTAAGTTCTCCCATATGGTGGTTACAAGGTAACCCCAGAACAGAGTAAGTTGCATCATGAAAGTTTAAACATGTTGCATGTAGTGTCACATGCCATGCCATGTTTACATTGCTCTAGCACCATCATATCTATACCTGTTTAACCTGTTAATGCCATGCTGTTGCTTGTCTTGATTGCTTTGGTTGCTGTGAGCTTGCGAGTACATTCAAAGTACTCACCTGGCGTGTCATACCAGTTTGCAGGTCATGCCAGGATTGCTTGCTTGTTGAAGATTCTGAGTTTGCGTGCTCGGATACACGTTCCAGCCAGAGTCCCCGCGGAGTGGAGTCCATCACCGTTAATACGCTTTCTCGGATTAATCCGCTGTTAGCATAGAGCTGCTCTGGCAGGCAGAGTTTTGCTGTGCCGATGAAACCCACGTACCCCTGTAACCATACCCATAGCAATAAAGAGCTGATTTGTTCTATGCCAACAGTGCCGTATTCCAGAAGACTTGTTTCTGGGCTGGAATACGGGGCATTCCGGTTTCCTCCGAGCCGGGGTGCCACAAGCGTTGGTATCAGAGCAGGTCTGGCTATAGGACGCCCTAGACCACGCGAACGTTAGAAAACCGGTAGTATAGAGTCTAGTTGGTTTGCTGCATTTGCTTGTTGCACTTGGTTGACATATTGGTTGTTGCATAGCATGCATATAGTTCTGGTTGCTTAACTGGTTGATTTTGTAGATGGCATCTAGCCCTGTTGACTACAACTCAGCCCCGGCACCGCTCAGCTTTGCATCCCTGCTTTGGGATGTTTGGCGTCTTCTCTACCCCAGTGGAGAGATGCCACGGTACCAAGTGTTCCAGACCCCGATTAGAGGAGTGGTGCTTGAGTATCATGCTAGCGTGCAACTAACCGTCAATTTACCCTTTGTAAATTGAGCCTATAGTTTCCGTGGTGGATACGCTTCAACACCGGATCGCGCCGTTCAACTTGCTGCTCTGGCAGGTCTGACTATCCTCCGTCATCAGGAAAGGACGATGCAAGAGAACCGTGCTTTCCAGTATTATCCCACCATAGCCACTACCCCCAGATGAATCTGTTTCCCTCCTGTTTGTCAAGATGACGATGTTGCCATTGCGTTCATGTCCTGTTAGATGATCGCAGAGTACGTTCTCATCGCCGAGCTAGTCAGAGATGCAAACCGTGCTCGGAGAGCGCTTGGTATAGCTTTAGCTCCGCCAACCTCTCCGCCAGCTCCTTCGCTCTCCAGTAACCCGCCATCCGAGCGTAACCCCTAAGTATCTGCGAGGCCCATGTTGCACGAGTTGTGGTAGTACTGGTATTGTAAATTACCCCGAATTGCAATAAAGTATGGGCGTTGTGACTTTGGCATCTTCATCAAGTGGTTTTCTTCCGTGTTCTTTCGACTCTTTGGTGTCACAATTCTGATCCCCATGAAAGTTGCTCGTCAACCATCATCCGGCTCGAGGGAGCAATGAGAAGTACCAATGTTTGGAAGAATCTTATGGAGTCCTCCGAAATTATCGGGTGTGGTTCAAGTACGATGGTTGGCTGCATTTGGATAAAAATGGAAACATATTATGGCACAGAAGAAAAGTAAGAATGAACCACGTACCCCACACTCAGCCAGAAGGATTGTTAGACAATTTCTGGTCAGGCAATCAACGACAGGAAATTGTGAGGAGGTATACATGTTAAGCCTGGCACAATAGGGAAGTCCTGGAGTGCGAAGCTTCTGGTATAAGACACCAAAATCAAGAGGAAAAGTTCCTAAAGCAAGGTACCCAGCCTTGTCTAGCACGTTATCGAGCTTGGTAACAATGAAACCCAGGCTTGTCAGGACACAAGAAATGGTCTCCAGAAAAGAGGTTCAAATACCCAAGCTTCTGTATAAATTGGAAGCATAGTATCAGTGTTATGCAAGTTGCTCGCATAAGGAACAACTGAGTGCGAGCAAGCCTACCGGAAGAAGGAAGGAACTTAATAATTACTTGAGGCTTGCAAGAAGAAATAAGGCAGCACATTATATAGTTTGGCAGTCTGGGAGGATGGATAAGTGATGAAGTACGCCGGTTTGGAGCAATAATTTGGTCAGTAGACAACGAGGTACCCACAAATCCAGTATATATGACTCTGACGAACCCTTGCTTGCATTTTTTTCGATAACGGCACCATGCCTGTGTCTGAGCTGTTTTCGGCCGTCCGGGGTGGATGCCGATTTTATGTTCTCTTCCCAACAACTGGCTGTGTTCTAAGCTATTTTTTTTGGCCGTCTCGGACAGTTGTTGAATTTCTTTCCGTAGTAGTAACCCTATGCTCTGAGCTGTTTTTCGGCCGCCCTAGGGAGCTGCTACATTCTTTTTATCAACACCGTCTCCTGTGCTGAGCTGTTTTTCAGCCGTCATGAGTCGGGGTTGAGTTTTTCCGGTAATGTCCCAGATCTGAGTTGTAATGACCATTCTGGTGGCTACTGGTTTCTTTGCCTATTTTACGCAAGGGGGTTCAGATGATCATTGCTCTGGTGGTAACACCTGCAAGTTGAGAAACTAGTGAGTGAAGTATCGTTGCCCTGACATAAGTTAAGAAAAGGTATACTTGCTAGAAGATTGCACCTAACAGAATTCATGGTCACACGAAGAGTTAAGGGTATGTGTGACCAAGTTCTTCTGACAAGGGAATTGAAAGGAGAAGACCTTAATGAAGGAGCAAGACCGGTAAGGAAAAAGGTATATACTTAAGGGAGTCTATTCGGTTCAAGGCAACCCACTGGTTTAACCGCAGAATGGCCCACAGCAAATGGCCAAGTCTGTTGTGACGAAATATTCCTTAGCCAGCTCAGCGGTTCGAATTCAGCGACGGAGTTAGGGTGTGATTTGGATATACATACTATCAAAATAAGTAGTCAGAGCACTGAACCATCACATGGGATCATGTGACCTCACACCTGGCACTCAGTGAATTGATGGTCTGCCATGTACAAGATTCTTTCGCCGGGACCACTGACGGATAGGTCCTTGGAAAGCTATAAGGCCATATTTTACATAATCGGTCCCGACAAGTGACAGTCGAATCTTTGGAACGGACTGGATACTCGCGCCAGTGGAACCGACCAAGATGATTCAGAGATCCTTGCAAAAGGAAAGGATCCGCCAAAGGGGCGGTTGAGACCCCTAGTAGGTTTTTTTTAACTGAGAAGACATACTTTTCAAAGAAGTTTATGCAGGAAGTAAATGAGTAGTGTTCACCCAGAAGACTTGGCTCACAACTTCAATTGATACAGGATATAAAAATACCCAGGCAACCAGGAAAACACCCCCGGACTCAGGAGGAGGCAATATGCTAGCATACATGCCAAGTCAGCATATAGTACAAATCGGAGATAGTATAAGCATAAGTATATGATGTGGAACCTGTCAGAACCATGGATGTGGTGAAGCAAACCACCCCGAGTAGGGAAGTTGGATAATATAAAATTCCGTGGAAACAACTCATAAAGAAAAGGATAACCGAGTTGGAAAATGGTTTCCTTAAGACGGGACCATCAGTCGAAGTCCCTGAGCAACCAAATCTCGAGGACGAGATTTTTGTAAGGGGGGTAGGTTTGTGACACCCTGGTTTTTCACCACTTTCTTTTTCAAAATTTATTTGGAGATTTTCTTTAAAACTTGGTATGAATGGCTCTATGGACTTAAAACTTGGGAGTAATTTATATTTTCCTTTCCCAAGTTACCCAAGCCTCTAGAAATTTCCTCCAAGTCATGGGATATCTATTCTTGCCCAACTCCAACTTCATTCCAATTGGAATAAAATCTTTCTGTTGAAGGCATAATTCTTTAAACTCCAGTTTGAGAAGCAAACCCTATTTTTGTCTTCTCAATAATTCCCAAATAATTCTCATAAATTGTTTGGGTCATATCTTCATCAGATATGTGAAAATCTTTCCTTGCCATGTTCAAAATTATGCCACCAATATTCCTTTTCTGATTCTGCCCTAGTGGTCAGTTTGAGAAGCAAGTACCCTTTATAGTTGCTTGCTTGCTCTCAAACTTTTTGGGCATCATTTTCGATTCATATCATTGCTTCATGCCAAAATTCAACTTTATTTGGTTAATAAAACTCCCTTGGCTAATTTCCTAAGTTTCTGGCCAACTAGAAGCTTAATGAAGGAAGTACCAGCTAGGAGTATCCAAATGAGTTGAAACTTGGCAAGCACCTTCATGTGCTTAAATCATGACACTCCCCAAGATTTGAGCACCATCCATTCATCTATGTGATCAAACCATCCAATCTTAGCTTCTGGTCATATTTTCCAGTTATGACGCAACTATATCTTATATTGCTTCATAATTGCTGAAAATTTACCAGGACATTCTCCCATCCATATTAACCTTCTCCACCAAGATTGAGCTCATTGTGTTTAGCCATTTAGTCTCAGGAATTTCTCCAAGTTTCTGTCCAGTGGAAAGTGTTGTGAAGGAAGTACGATTTAGACTTGTCCAAAGGCTATGAAATTTTTATGGCATCCTGGCAAGCTCAAATGACTCTCCTACACCAAGTTTCAGGCAAATCTATCTAGCCAATTGAGCACTACTTCAAGATTCTCATTTCTGGACCAGAATGTGGTTTGTGAATGAACCATGAGCAAATCTTGTTGAAAGTGTCTCAAATTTGGTCAGTGGATAGTCCTTCCAACACTGAACACTCCGGACAACTTATTTGACCCCAATGCCAACTCATCTTTCATCAGGATCACTCCATAGTTGCTGTTCAGAGACTTGTTTGAGAGCTTGCTCTCCGGTCATACCATCTCTTGTCGAGTCAGGGGCACTGTGAGGCCCCAGGGAGCAGGGTCGATTGTGTAGACATGATGGAATGGGTCAGAGCGCACCTTGGGCACCAAGGCAGGCGGTGACCACGCGTCAGCCGAGCCAAAACAGCGCTCTGCGCGCCGCCCGCTTCGGTCCTGATCACTCTGACTGCCCTCTCGACGTTTCTCTGTGTCCCCTTGTGCCGACATCGTCCCCGCCGTTCACGTAGCCCCTCCAGAACACTCGCGGTCGCCGCAGATGGCCGCCGCCGCTCGCTGCCAAGCTCCGCCACGGGCCGAACAGTGAGCACCCGTCGCCATCGTTGTCTTCGCGCCATTTATTGCCCCGGACCGGTCCCGTCGCCACTGCGTGCTCACGTCGACCTCAAGCCACGCTGCGACGACCAGCCAGCGGCCAGCTCGCCATACTTGAGGTGACTGCACGGCCATGGCGGGATCCGGCTCGGCCTTCCCCCGTTCCTCTATAAAAGGCCCCCTCGGCCTCGCCTCTCCTCACTCAATCTTCTCCCCTCCCTCTCAATCGTCTCCCGGAGCTCAGAAGCAGAGCTGGGAAGCTCCTCTGCTCCACCTCCGGCGAGGAGCTCCGCCTCTCTGCCTCTGTGCCTCCCCCTCACCTCAGTCCTTCCCAAGTTCAATTGAAGCCGCCGTTGAGTTCCTGGAGCTTCACTGGTCCTCCCCAAGTCTTTAGCTGCCCGAGAGCTCGCCGGAATCACCGGAGCCGTCGACCACCGCAGCTCACCGCCGCCTGAGCCGGAGTGGGCGACGCCGTCCGGCCATCATCCGAGGAGCTACGGGTACGGGTGTGACCGCCGTCGTCTACCCGATCCATCCTCGCCATCTCCCAGTCCCTCTGCCGTCTCTACACCGGTGAGCATCGCCGGCGATCGCCGCCCCTCTCTGTTCCCTCCCCCTCCTTTTAAATCTGACGGGAGAGCCCCACCCGTCAGCGACCCAGTACGCGCCGAAGCGGTACGTAAGTGGAGGCGTAACCCTCCCTTATGCCTTCGACGTGGCTGCCTCTGGTTTTTCCAGTTTTCGGTTTAAATCAAATTAAAAATAGAACTTTGACTGAACTTTGACCATGAATAACTTTTAAACCACAAGTCCAAATGAGTTCATTCTTTTTGCAACATTTTTCTTATGAGCTCCTCTATCTGCTGTAAAATTTTGGTATTTTTCTCTACTGTCTAGAATTTCTGGACAGTGGGAAATACTTTATGTGATGATTGAAAAAGTATTTTCCAAAAATGTTTTCAGATTGTTTTTAGGACCAGGAGTACTTCTCTCACATCCTTGATGCAAGGCAAGCCACAACAGCCATTTGCATGATGGAGTTTGCAATAGCTATTAATACATGCTTGAAAATTAATTGTTACATTTATGTTCATGTGCCATGCCAAATATTAAGTATTCATTGATAATATTATTCTTAGGCTTAATTCATGCAGTAGTTCACTCTAGAGTAATGCCATGTTTACATTGGTTGTTATGATCATAGTGATGCTGTTCATGCTCAGATGCTCGTCTGCATATAATTATGCTTGCATGTTGTTATTGCCATGACCTAGACATTATGCTTCCATCCCTGATGAAGTTGTGATCATACGCAAGATGGTTTCATCATGTTATCATGGCTCAGCATATCATCGTCATTCAAGTTTAACCGGATATTAATTGAACTTGAACACCTGTTGGCTGAGTCATAGTGGGTGCCGAATCGAGCTCACCAGTGCAACCACACTTGCTGGGATGGGGCAGCCCTAATTCGGTCTATTGTCATGCCTCTCGCCGGTGCCTCCAACTAGGGAAGGTTATGCGGCAGCGCTACCCTGATCGGGTAGGCGGCAGAAGCCTTGTGAACCCAGTTGAGTTATATGGTACCAGGTCCCCGTTTGGGACAGTTAGTTTGGCCATGACGATGGCAGGTGTCGGAAGGACACAGGGTCACCCATGACATAGCCCAAAGGGGAGTTTGTCGGAGTGGCCGGGAGAGTGCCATGCAATAGATTGGGTTTTGTCGGAACGTCGTTGGTCCACCCGAATGGGAGCACGAGGCCACGAGTTCCGTGGTGTGGGTACAGTGTACTAACCTCTGCAGAGTGTATATCATCTATCGATAGCCGCGTCCTCAGATATGGGCACAGTTCATAATAGGACACACTATGGGTCAACAGTATAATAATCGTGCTAATGACAACCCCGAAGAGGAAGAAGTTGATTGATCTTTATGTGATCACGAGAGGATCACCACGGTATCGGGGATACCGATGTTGGTTAATCATGGTCACGAGAGGATCACAGTGGTATCATGGATACCGGATTTGGGGGATAGTGTTATGTGGTGATCTCGGGGGTAGACCAAGCTCCTTGTGATCATGTGATCACTACGGTATTGAAATACCAAGTTTGGTTGGTCCCGAGGTTATCATGTGGCACATCCGATGGTAAGTTCTCCCATATGGTGGTTACGAGGTAACCCCAGAGCAGAGTAAGTTGCATCATGAAAGTTTAAACCTGTTGCATGTAGTGTCACATGCCATACCATGTTTATATTGCTCTAGCACCATCATATCTATACCTGTTTAACCTCTTAATGCCATGTTGTTGCTTGTCTTGATTGCTTTGGTTGCTGTGAGCTTGCGAGTACATTCAAAGTACTCACCTGGCGTGTCATGCCAGTTTGCAGGTCATGCCAGGATTGCTTGCTTGTTGAAGATTCCGAGTTTGCGTGCTAGGATACGCATTCCGGCCAGAGTCCCTGCGGAGTGGAGTCCATCACCGTTAATACGCTTCCTCGCATTAATCCGCTGTTAGCATAGAGCTGCTCTGGCAGGCAGAGTTTTGCCGTGCCGATGTAACCCACGTACTCCTGTAACCATACCCATAGCAATAAAGAGCTGATTTGTTCTATGCCAACAGTGCCGTATTCCAAAAGACTTGTTTCTGGGCTGGAATAATGGGCATTCCGGTTTCCTCCGAGCCGGGGTGCCACAAAGAACTTGAAAATCAGTAGGGTATTTGACTTTCCCACACAAAACTTCGACATCTCTAACGATCCCAAGTGGTTGGATGGTGTCTCTATTTGCTAGTCTAATAGTAACATCTATGTCTTCTATTTTAGCGGGTGCTATATCATCCACAATTTCTCTATACAAGTCAATAGCAATAGCACTCACGCTAGCACCAGTATCACATAAGCCATGATAACAATGATCTCCTATCTTAACTGAGATAACAGGCAAGCCAACAACAGGTTTGTGTTTGTCCCTTTTGTCGGGTCTAGCAATTCTAGCGGCATCGTCACAGAAGTATATGAAATGCCCATCAACATTTTCTACCAAGAGATCTTTAACCATAGCAACACTAGGTTCTACTTTGATTTGCTCAGCAGGCTTTGGTGCTCTAATTTGACTCTTGCGAACGGTAGTGGGTACCTTCGCGTGTTCCTTTATCCTAACAGGGAAAGGTGGTTTTTCAATATAAGCTTTAGGAACAACAGGGTCAACATTATAGAGGATAGTTTCCTCTCTAGCTATGCCGGGTTCTTTGACTACTTCTCTAATAGGTGGGTGATATTTGAACCACTTCTCCTTGGGGAGATCAACGTGAGTAGCAAAGGATTCACATAAAGAAGCTACTATCTCAGAGTCAAGACCATATTTAGTGCTAAACTTTTGAAAAGTATCGGTATGCATAAAAGATTTAACACAATAATACTCAAGCTTTATACCTGACTCTTTACCTTCGTCGAGTTCCCAATCTTCAGAGTTGCGTTTAATTCTTTCCAAAAGATCCCACCTGAATTCAATAGTCTTCTTCATGAAAGTACCGGTACAAGAAGTATCGAGCATGGTTTGATCATTATGAGAAAGCCAAGCATAAAAATTCTGGATAATCATTTCTCTTGAGAGCTCATGATTGGGGCATGAATATAACATTGGCTTAAGCCTCCCCCAAGCTAGAGCAATGCTTTCTCCTTGACGAGGCCAAAAATTATATATGAAGTTACGATCACGATGAACTAGATGCATAGGATAAAATTTCTGGTGAAATTCCATTTTCAAGCGATTCCAGCTCCAGGATCCAATATCATCGCATAGCCTATACCATGTCAATGCTTTTCCCTACAAAGATAAAGGGAAAACCTTCTTCTTAACCTCATCTCCGGGCAAACCTGCAAGCTTAAATAATCCACAAATTTCATCCACATGTATCAAGTGAAAATTAGGATGCTTAGTTCCATCTCCTGCATAAGGATTAGCTAGCAGTTGTTCTATCATACCCGAAGGAATCTCATAATAAATATTTTCAGTAGGTGCAGTAGGTTGAGGGGCTACTAATTGTGGTTTCGATCGAGGTGAAGATACCCTGAACAAACCCCTCAAAGGATTAGATTCCATAGTAACCAGCAGCAGTAAATTTCGGCACACAAAATAGTTTTCCCTTACCAATTTCCACTTACCAAGAGCGCTTCACTCCCCGGCAACGGCGCCAGAAAAGACCCTTGATGACCCGCAAGCACACGGGGTTCAATTGTAGTCCTTTCGATAAGTAAGAATGTCGTTCCCAACGAGGAGCAGAAGGAAATGACAAGCGGATTTCAGCAAGGTAATTTCTGTAGGCACTGAAATAGTCGGTAACAGATTGTTTAGTAGCAAAGTGTTTTATAGCGAGTAACGGTAACGGTAACAAGTATGCAGCAAGGTAGCCCAATCCTTTTGAGGCAAAGGACAGGCCGGAACGGTTTCTTATATAGAGAGCAAAGTGTTCTTGAGGGTACACGGGAATTCATCTAGTCACGTTCATCATGCATGGTTGTTCGGTGTTTGCTACTTTGATAATTTGATATGTGGGTGGACCGGTGCTTAGGTATTGTTCTTACTTGAACAAGTAACCTACTTATGTTTAATCCCCTCGCAAGCATCCGCAACTACGAGAAAGAATTAAGATAAACATCTAACCATAGCATTAAACTTTTGGGATCCAAATCAGCCCCTTACGAAGTAACGCATAGACTGGGGTTTAAGCTTTTGTCACTCTAGCAACCCATCATCTAATAACTACTCCACAATGCATTCCCTTAGGCCCAAGTATGGTGAAGTGCCATGTAGTCGACGTTCACATGACACCACTAAGGGAATCACAACATACATACTATCAAAATACCGAACACATGTCAATTTCAAATGATTACTTGCAACATGATTTCTCCCATGACCTCAAGAACGAAGGGAACTACTCACACATGGCAAACATGTTCATGATCAGAGGAGTAATGAATAGCATAATGGATCTGAACATAATCTCTTCCACCAAGTAAACCATATAGTATCAACTACAAGATGTAATCAACACTACTAGTCATCCACAAGTACCAATCTAGAGTTCCGGTACCAAGATGGAACACAAGAGATGAACTAGGGTTTGAGAGGAGATGGTGCTATTGAAGATGTTGATGAAGATTACTCCCCCCAAGATGGAGAGTGGTTGGAGATGATGATGACGATGATTTCCCCCTCCGGGAGGGAAGTTTCCCCAGAGGAATCGCTCCGCCGAAGGGCAAAAGTGCTCCTGCCCAAGTTCCACCTCGAGACGGCGGCGCTTCATCCTGAAAGTCCTCTCTCTATTTTTTCTAGGTCAGAGAGACTCATATACCAGAAGGGGGGCCTCGGAGCTTGGCTGGGCTGGGCAATACCTATCAGGCCGTGCCAGGTGGGCCTGGCGCGGCCAGGTGGGTATTGCTCACCCCCTGGGCCCCCTCCAGTAGTTATTTGCTCCTGTATTTTTAATATATTCCACAAAAAATCCTCGTCATGTTTCAGGTCATTTAGAGCTGTGCAGAATAGGTATCCTGACGGTGCTTTTTCAGGTCCAGAATTCCAGCTGCCGGATTTCTCCCTCCTTGTGCATACCTTGCAAATTATGAGAGAAAAGGCATTATAATTACTCCCAAAAGCATTATTATGCATGAAAACATTATAAATAACAGTAGGAAAACATGATGCAAAATGGACGTATCATTGGGTAGCCGGGCCCACTAGAATTCAAGTGCTTCTTATCGATTCAATACGCCCTTAACGGATCCCCATGCTTTATCTCCATTGGGTGGAGCAAGACCCTTGTCCTATCTTTTATTTACAGAGCAATAGAAATGATGGTTGCCCCTCGCTGCACTGACCAATGATATCTCAGAAGAGAGAAAGACTTCTATAACTTGCCAATGATATCTAGTGGGAACTACGAACTCCAGGCATACTGTACTTGACCACCCTACTTTGCTTTGTCCCTATTAAAAAAATCAATACTTACTTTCAATTGGTAGAGAGGAAGAAGAGAACTGACACTAGTAATAGGTTGACGACTTCTCTTAACAGAACTGACACTAGTAATAGGTTGATGACTTCTCTGACTTAATAGCTGGCCGACTTCTCTTCATGGATCACCGTTCTATATAGTTAGGCGCATCATCGCGTTTAACCACCTATACCTATTCCCTCAATCGATACCGTCCAACTATCCTTTTATTGGGACAGCAGCATACTTCTCGTTAGGGACAATAGTTCCTATACTTAACTAACCTCTGTGCGCAATCACTGTTTGACACATCATTCTTTCAGCTTTTCATTCTTGACGACACTGTTTGACGGAGCCTGACCTTGAACTAGCTTTTTGCAGCACAAACCACTATCTTTACTTTCCTTTAGCAATAGTATCTAACTATCAATTCATAAGAGTCAAACGGGTGGGTCCATCCCATCTATCGACAGGTCCTGATACCGGATCTGGGAAACTAGGAATACTCGCTGCAATTCCTTAATGAAAAACAGACCTATCTTCTCTTGAAAGACTGTCCTTTCCTCGCTTGTTATTGTGATATCAATGAAAGAAAGCTGGATACTGACTTCTTCCCAAGAGCTCTATCAGCCCCGAATTCCATAGCCATACGACTCTTCCTTAGTTTCCTAATGCTGGTGGCCCTAGCTAGTGGTGAGACGGGGCATATACTATTCTCGGTCTTATAACGAAGAGGTTGCCTAGTTTGAACCGAACACTATACTTGATCTCTCGTCCTATCACAAACAAGTCTCTTCCCCCGAGTCCTAGTAGACTAGTCCAAGTAGTGCGGGACAATAGCGTCCCGTCTCTTCGCTGACCCCTGGCACACAATCACTATAAGACAAAGCAAGACAAACCTCTTATCCTTCTCGGCTAGAAGTTACAAGTTTCCTGTTCCGGTTTTGGCTTGAGGGAAGTGCCTGCAATCGATTCAATTCTTATCTCCGATTTCGAACTCCGGCTGGATTCTTATGATATTCCATTTATTTAATACTCTGACTCGCGTAACCCCGAATGGCAATGTTGCGGTTGGTCAAATCAATAAGACAACAAGGGAGTCAGAATATTCAGATAATAGCAAACAGGGCTTTGGAATCTATGGAAGGAGCCTTCAATGCTTCTCCAGTGTCAACCATTAGTCGATAACAGAATGAAATGCCACAATTAAGTTGAAAAAGAGAGTCATTAAAAAGAGGCATGCTTGAAAAAGAGTACAGATAATATGTTATGGATGTGAGGAGCCTCACCCAGTACTTTTCTTACTAAACTAAAAAACTCTACTCTCCTTTCACAGCCAACCCACCCATTGCTTTTTCAAGCTCGATAAAAAGGAAAGTATTGGTAACTATAATTACCAAGCCTAATCTTTCACTGAATACCGAGTAAAGCAAGCAAGAAAGAGGGAAGGAGCAGCTGTTTTCGAGCTAGGCTCGATCCCTTTTTCATCCACTTCTCGCTATTTGTAATTCTACTTGAATTAGTTCTTCCTAAGTTTAGTGAGGTGAGTACTGCATCCATAAACTAGAGGACTTGCTTTTCTGCTTGGCTCCCAGGGGAAGTTGGATAAATTACCCTCTTGTGGGTATGGCGATAGATAGCAATAGCAACGGATTGATTATGATTATGATTAAGTTTTCTGTTGGATGAGCTCCAAAAGGTGATGAGCCTGATGAGTCAACCAAAGGGAGTGGGCCCTTTAAACCCCCAGGGCGTAAGCATTTCTGCCTATCCAAAATAAGAGGTCAAGTCAATCTTGAATGCGGTTAGTACCTATTAGTATTAGATAAAGAATCCTATTTGCTTTGAGCGCCCCTATCCTATATTCTCTCTATCTATAGATGGAGAAAGACATGCTCGATATGAATTGGGACAAAGAAGAAAGTCAAAAGCAGGAGGTAGGTCCGTGGTTTCAAGTTGAGTAGTGAGTGGTTCGTTGAGGGGAGCCGGCAGAAACCTTTACTCATTTGATTTCCTCCCAAAAGAAGGACGTGTTTTCCTGTGGTAGGCGCCAAGAAAGATACCATGAAATTGAGCACCAGGTACTATCCATCACACTTAGAGTTGGTATTTATTGTTTGATTCGCATCCCTGCTTACCAAACAGTTGTCATAACAGATTTGAATGACGATATCCAATTATGAAATGGCTAGAGGAGGCACAGAGATAAGACAGATCTGATGGTAAGGTAAATCAAAGGTTTTCATTTACCTTATCATCGTCGTAACTTTCTTATCTATTTGTGTATGCTATTAGAAAGGGAAATTCGATACAACCAACGCGCAAAACCTTCCGTCTTTCCTATGAAAACTACTTCCGCCTGGATAGAATAGTTAGCCAACATGAATTCCTGCTTATTGTCCTTCCTACCCATAAGTGAGAGCAAGGCCGAAATAGAGCATAGAGCTTAGAAGTAGGATCTGGTAATTGGTTCTGCTCAGCAGATGCAAAAAAAGAGGTTTTTGGGGTGAGTCCCTGCCAAGCGGCTTTTGATGACGGCATCGTCAACGTACACTTCTGCATTACGACCCAACTGAGACCTGAGGATGAGGCTCATTAGGCGCTTAAATGTGGCACCGGCATTTATCAAACCGAAGGGCATCCGCTTGTAGCAGAAGGAAGGGGCGATAAAACTCGTTTTTTCTTTGTCTTCCTCAGCCATATAGACTTGCTGATACCCAGAGTAGGCGTCGAGGAAGCTCAACATCTCGCACCCTGCGGTGGAGTCGACCAGTTTAGTCCTTGTACTTCGGTGGAACCAAATTCCAGTATATGAATTGCAAACCTTTTTTGCTTTGGGTCTTAAGTGAATGAAAGGGTGGGTAAAAAAACCATGGCCAGCCCCCCTCAAGAAATCTCGCCCATAGGTTACTGATGGGATGCTAGGTGCCGGTATATAGGAAAAACGTGGTGCAGAGCATGAACAAGATGTGCTAACACATATCCCTTATATTTATTGGTTCTATAGAAGATGTATGATAAAGATCTGGCATTAAGTCATGCAACGCGCTCAGGCTTTGTATTATAAGAGGAAAGACTCTCGCCAGTATAGATTGAACGTACGGCGCTTGCTTACAAGACTGCTACTGAAAAAGGCTACCTTTTCATACTGCTGAATGCCCTATTCCATATGATAGACTGTCTATCTTTCCCTGAAGAAGCGTATACATTTGTTCTAAAAGCAAATAAAGCATACTTCTTTTGCGGATCAAGCAGTCTTCTACCTTGGTGGGTAGCGGAGAATCAAATCAATATCGGAGTATTGCTCTAGCTGCTACTGAATTAACCTGGATTCAATCGTGACTCTCTGAACTAGGCTGTACTTCGTCTTCCCCTCTGGACCTCGGAAATGGAAAAAAGTTACCGGTGCGTAATTGAAGATTCGGTGAAAACTAGTCAACCTTTCATCACAAATTGAAGCAGAGGCTGTTAGTTGAAAATCCATTTGCAGATCCTGTTGTTGAGGTAGAACCAGCTTCACCAATAGCATAGACTCTATCAGTCAAAGAGATCAGCAGGTACGAGGATAACAGAGACAGAGATAAAGGCTTCGTCAGCAGAGATGAGAGCGGGGCCCTTTGGAAAATCAGAAATAAAAGGGGCGATCAACGAATTGACCAGGTGTAAGCAGAGGGAACTGGAGCAGAGTAATATGTAGCATACTTTTCCGTTCGAGACCCGTATCTAGACCCTTGTGATCGATAGCCGGACCCATGCTGATGGCACCGAAATCCTGCCCCTCCCACGGAACTAGTACCACCAATAGATAGGCCCGTCCCTTCTTGGGCAACCCTGAAAGTATCTTCTTGTATGGACTGAAACAAGACAAACTACTCACGGGAGCCACTTAAGATCTCTTTCTTTAGTTTTCTGCTTTATTCCTTTCTTAGAAAAAAGTAGCTTCCCTTATTAGTAGCGCTAGTGTCTTTTCATAATGATGACTTTTTTCAGAGCTTCCTAGATTTTGAGAAGCTGAGGCATTGCCGGCTAGGGGGAAAATTGATCGAAACAAATAACAACTAGTCACGATTAGGGACAAAGCTCAGCTAGTATACGTAATGTGTTCAAGGCGCATTTCCTCCATCAACTAGACTAAAGAAAATAAGGGCGGAAGGATTTACTTAAGCGTTGTTGCATGAGCGGCTTCTAAATGAGTGGTTGATGATTCACTTTCTGATTATTACCTGCTAGCTATTGAAGCGGCAGTGTGACATCGGCCCACTGCGGAATGGGTGCCACCTAACTATGATTCGGTGAAGGTTCAACCTTCCTTCCACAAATATAGTTATAGTAGTTCCACTCGATGTGGATCGCGCCCTTGCTTGCTCAGCTCCAGGATCAGGCTCCTAAACCTATTTTCAATAAATAAGTCATCTGGTCTATGTTGTTGGAGTTCCGCATGACGCCTTAATCCCACCTCTGTGTCTAAGGAATAACCTTTTCTTCTTTTCTTTATTGTTCGTGGGAACATGTAAGATTAGCAATGGAAATTTAGCTACGGCCGTCCCTTCCTCAAGCAAACAACAGAGCAACACCTATCTTTTTTCTTTAAGCACTGAACATCCGGATCCCCTTCCGATTTGCTTTTCCGGGCACTGGTCTTTCTAACAACTGGAACTCGTCTCCCTTTTCCTGATTCGCATCTTCTTCGGCTTTTGCTACGGTCTGTTGCTTCCTTCAGTTAGTCCTTCCTTCAAGATTTTCGCCTGCGGATCTCTCTCTTCAAAACATATATATCTTTCGGCGCCAGTCTTTCCTGCCTTACCTTAACCCCGCTTTCACGTGGCGAATCGGTATGAGGTTTCAGTGATCAGTTTACGGTATTCTTTAAGCTTTCTTGGTCACCGGACAGACTGAGAACTGCTCAGCTTGCTTTCTTTCCCTAGCACACACTTAGTAGATAGTAGGCACAGGTCCGCTAAGAGCTCATCGAACTTGACTTGTAGAGTGAGACCTGTGCTCGATATGGTTCATTTCAGTGCTCTTTCTCTCGGTATCGTTCACCACATGCCTGTGATCGATCTCTCTCAAGTTTGGTTTGGTATCGGTATCGGTGAAGTCCGTCATTGAATTGAAGTGGTAGAGTGGTTAGTGGGCGTACGGTCTATGTATTTCCTATCAGTGGCATTAGTTCCTTTTCAAAAGAAACTATGTGATAGAAGCCCACATGCCCACTCTTCTATCCCCCCCTCTACCCTACAGGTATAGGGGGCCTCGAGATCTCCATGACCTGAGATCACTACACAAAAATAGCTTATGTTTCCAAAGTGAAGGGATTTCCCCACACCTATCTCTATGAAACTTCCTTCATAGTTAGGAGAGGTTTTTTCTAGCTTTTTGTCTCTTTTACCGCAGGAAGTTCTCCAAAAGTATGAAAGGCCAGAGGGCTTTGTACCAACCATTCTAGTGTGGTTGGATTCTGTTCAACAGCCCAAGGACTTTCCGCACATTTTTTGTTATTTCCAAGCGTCCCTTAGAAGTTCAAGAAGATGGTGGGAGCAACCTCTCTGCATCTGCAGGGCTGGTTTGTGCGTCCCCTTCATCAGGTCCCCCTGAATCATCATCTTCGGACCCAGAATCATCATCCCACCTTTTACGCTTCCGCGAAGAAGACGGGCCTGCCTCCTTAATCCAATCATTTTCTTCTGTGTCTTCCATGGAATGAGCCTCAGGCTCGGCCACGGGATCCTGGGGATCCGGCGTCTCAGGCTCCCCTAACTCTGCGTGACGATATTTTCTTGCTAGATTGGAAGCGGTTATAACGAACTCGCTTTCCTCTCCCTCTTCAAGGTAGGCTAGAAAGATATCCTGAAGAGTATCTTCACCCTCACCCTCCCTCAACGGCATCAATGGCGGTAAGTGCTCAATCATCCCACAATCTTTGCTGCTATGGTAGATCTGTTTGAATTGGCACATTTCGTGTCTAATTTCGTACATGCACGGTACTTTGTTAGTGCTAGGGCGGATTTTAAGCGCTAGGGTTCTTGTTCGTACGGTTAGGGTTTTTGTTCTTCTTGTTGGTCGTTCTCATATGGGGTTCATAGTTAGCAGATCTGGCACTATATTCCTCAGATCTCTATTTATATTATACCGATTAGCCAGATTTGCAAGATTTTCCGATTTTAGTACTGTTTAGTGCCGATTCACACTAGGGATTTAGTAGCAGAACTGTTCGTAGAAGACCGATGATGAATCGGTATTGTGTTGTATTTCCAAGGTGGGGTTTCTGAACCATGATGTCTGAACACAACTAGTGTTCATTCAACACAGTTCGCTTACACCATCCCTGGAGATCGTGCGTGACTACTGCCACATGCAGTAAGTTTTCACGCACCATCTGAGGTTGTCTTTCCACATGCAGTAAGTTTTCGAATTTAGGATATGTTTGCAATTTTTCTGATGATTTAAAAGCAGGGTACAGACGAAGGGATGGCACTGTGGAACCTAGGTGCAAGATAAACGATCATTTTATCGTGTCCGTTGGTTCCACAGTATCAGTTGTTCATTTGTTATGTCCCAATTGTTCTATGAGGCAGCATTTCGTCTTAAATCTCTTGGGTCGATGATTAAATCTAGCCACATGGTTGTTTTACGGGCTTGGGGTTGGTGAACTTAGTGGGTTGCAACAACAAAGATCGTGTGCCTCTAACTTGGTTCAGTAACACTGAGTCCCTTTCAACTACTGCGAACGATGATTCGACAGTACCTTGTGGATTGTGGGATGACATTTATCCTACATTTCCCTTGGTACTGTTGCGTCATCGTCTCGCAATTTGTGGGTTTATAAGGCATGTTTTAATTCTCGCTTACTTGTGTTTGCGCACCCTCTCTTTTAATTCCTGCTTACTTGTGTTTGCGATGATTCAATTCTTTAGCACCATGTCTTTCGAGGGGACGATCTTGTACTACCTGATGCCATTCAGATTGTTCTGAATTGTTTTGGGTAGTATAGATTCATCTCCCTTATCTGTGTGTGCTTCTCATATGAGGCTTCGAATTTTATTTACCATTTTTTCATAGACCTATGATTTAATTTTTTGCCACCTTGTGATCAAGGGATGGCCTTTAGTACCTAGTGTTGTGCATGATCAGATAATATGCTATGCATGATCCCTGGTACTAAGGGATCATCTCTTGAGTGCTATGCATGATCCCTGGTGTGTTATGAGGCATGTTTTAATTCTCTGCTTTCTTTTGCAGTGCCTTGAGGAGGAGGATGTGCAAGCTTCTTCCAAGAGGCCGACGGGTAGGCCAATGCAGGTTGGCCACTTCCATGACGACGTTGGCCCAACGCATTTCTCCAAGATGATCATGTCTGCTAGCCTGGAGTATCTGCCAATTCCCAACGGCTTCTGTGGCTTCATTTGCACTATCCCGAGGACCATCACACTGAAGACGAACACCGGATGCAGCTGGAAGGTGAAGCTGAAAGAGATTGATGGAAGGATTTCCATCGACCAAGGATGGGCAGGCTTTGCCATTGCTCACCAGATCAAGATCGGCTACCTCCTCACCTTCAAAGTCCTCAAGGGTGACGTCTACTGGGTGACGATCTTCGACTTCTCCATGGTCGAAATCCTACAGAAGTGCGGCCAACACGATCCAGCCCTTGCATTGATCGACAAATGAAGGTGATCTGGTCATGTCGTGATGTGGTTGTTATGGTTTCGCTTTGAATGTGTTGATGTGAATTTGTTCGTCTGAACTTGTTGGTACTATGTTCTGTGGTGCTGCTATATATTGCAGCCTGGTTATCCCTAATATTGCTGCTTACTACTTTCATATTGCTGCTTAGTACTTTGTTCTTATAGTTCTCATATGAGGGGGTAACCACACCTCTTGAGAAAGTGGTTATCAGGCCACACCATATGCGATCAACCAAACCAAACAATGTGCACGAGGTTTAGCCAAAGTGCCAGAAATTAGCATTCAGGCAACCAATCAAAGTGTCTAACCAGGCCCAAACCCAATCTCCACTCAGCCTGCCCCGGGGAGAAAAATCGAGAAAAAGGAAAAAAATAAAAACGTGAACCTAACACGCTCTAGATGGGGGGAGCTCATATATGGCGACCTACGCGCCAGGAAGCAGTCAGGCGCGTGGGGCGGGGGGGCATGTTCGTGCGGACGTAGATGGGCTGGCCCATATCGTTGGCCGGAGCTTGTTTTACTGTTTTCGGTTGTTTCTTTCAATTTGGAACGTTCGGAAAAAGTGGCGTGTAGGTCCTACTTCGAATTTGAACAAGAAGCTTTCTTGATGTCTTCCGCGCAAAAGAAAATTGTTTGTTTTCGTTTTTTCTGTATGTTCCTACTTCGAAAGGAAAAAAATGAATTGAACAAAAAATGTAGAAAAATAAAACCCAAAAAAAAAATGCAGTGACTTTGATGTCAGGGACTCTTTTTGTTACTGAATATTCTAAAAATGTCATACAAGGAAATTGACCAGGAAAAAAATGTCATACAAGGGATCAAATAACGTCTTTATCCATTTTCCTGGACTATCGTAGTTTTTTGTTGAAAATGTCTTCAAGTAGCTGTTCTACCTTGTTTATTAAGCAGAGGAAAACAAAACTGTTTGTCAGTATATTGAAGCATCCACAAAACACATAATGAAAAAAAAACACTTTTAAATTGCAAAGAATGGAAAAAATGATGTGAATGTGCTAACATTTTTTCCTTGACCATAAAGTGCTACTCCCTATAGAATTGAACATTCCGTGTTGATCGTAATTGAAAAATTAAATTTCACCCATTTTAAAAGAAGTTTATTATATAGAAGCATTCCAAAAGAGTTATTGAAGGGAAATGAATATAGAAGGTAGTCAGATGTTTTGATGAAAATAAAGCACAAATGTATGACGACAGGTGGCAGCGACAGTATTTTGGCGATTTTTTCTAAACCGCTCGTCGGAACGAAGCAAACGATACGCCGTTGGAAAGATATGGTCAAGGCACAAATTTTACATATGTAATTCCCTCTCTAATTCCTTACGGTTTAAGAGCAGTTTTAAATTTACGAAATCGCGGAAATTCTGTTTTCAAAATTTACGATTTTTTCGGTACTGTTTTTGCTGTAGTTTTTTAACCGATCGAAACGAGGTGTGCGATACGCTGTTGGAAAGCTATGGACTAGGCGCAACTTTCATATGTTGAACTCTTTCTGAGATTCCTCACGGTTTAAAATTAATTTTGAATATAGTGCGGCGGTCGACGAGTGACAGCGGCCGTTTTTTCGCAAATTTTTCCAAACCGCTCATCGAAATGATACAAATGATACGCCGTTGGAAAGACATCGTCGAGGCGCAACTTTTCATAGAACACTCTCTCTAATTCCTTACAGTTTAAGAGCAGTCTTAAAATTACCGAAACACAGACACTCTGATTTTCACAACACCAAAATCGACTGGGTGAACTCCATTGGACGGAAAAGCACACTGCATCAAACAGAAAAGCGCACTGCATCAGACTGGTAAGAGAACTGCATTATTTCTTTTGTACATTTTCTAACTTTTTTATGAACAAAAGTGGACCATTTTTACGAGCGAGAGGGCCGCAGAGACGAGGGCAAGTGAACCACAACACTATCGAAAAGTGAACCGCATTACTCTTTTTATTGTTTCTCTAACATTTTCCGCACTTCATGTTGGGCGCAAGTGAACAGGACCACAAGGACTCATCGAGCGAACTACATCTAATAAGAGGGCGAGCTTCTTTGAGAACCACGGAGGAAGTTAACATGTTGGAGACTAGTGACGAGCCAAGTGTACTCCATTCTTCCTTTTTGTCCCTTTTTCTTTTTTTTTTGTTAATGGACCGGACTCCAGTGTAGAGGCAAGTGTACTACATTATTTTCTTGTTCTAACTATGTTTTTCTTCATGGAGGCAAGTGTACTGCATTGATTTATTTTTCCAGTTATGTTTTTCTTCATCAAAATGTACCGCTCGCCTACGTTGAAACGAACCTCTAGACACAAACAATAGTACTTCAATAAGAAGTACACCCAGGATAGAACTGCACCACTGGGATACATGTGTTCCCACGTACGAGGGCGGCAACGACAGGAATATATTCCTCGGCTTAAATTTAATTTTTTTCAAATTTAATAAAAAAATTCATTGATTTGTCCGAAACAGATTTCGAAATTTACGAAATTTCGGAAATTTCGTAGGTTTCGAGGGTCATCGAAATTTTCTTGCTATCGAAATTCGAAACTATGGACAGAGCACCTCTCCTGCATCCTGCCCAATGCACCGCTCCACCAGCATGTACGAACTGCCCCACACACCAACGCCATCTTCTGCACTAAAAAAAGAAGCATAATATAATGAACATAGCCAAAATCAAAGATAGCTAACTGCACAAAATCAGATTTTTTGGGAAAAGGTGACGCATGAATTGCATTTATAATTTCTTCCTTTTTAGTCTCATTCGGGGCATGCAGTGCACTCGTCTCCTCTTTCTATTTCTGGTCCTCTTTTGTCTTTGCAAAAATAACAAAAACTGAACCACAAGAAAACAATAGCTGACTGCAGTGCACTTCGAGTCTTTTGACTGTACGCAGGCGACACAGCAAAAAAAAAAAAGGCAAACTAAACAGGGAACTCCAGGGGCTCTGCATCGTTGATGCTTTCTACACCACTTATCTTTTTCTGCAAAAATAAGTAAATTGAACCTCAAGAACAAACCACAGCGCACTTCATTTGCACTTTTAATTTTCTGTTCAGAAAACACACAAATCGGTTGGCTCAGGTGCTCGTTTCTTCAGAAAACACACCCAGCGGACTGTATTTGCACCTGAGCAAAACCTGCAGTTGGCACTCCGGCTGGCCTTGGAGGTGAGGAGCAGTATCCTAGAGGACCACACCAGGGCTTCAGGCGCAGCAGCGAGTCAGCCGAACTGCATGGAGCTGCAACCGTGCTGCACAGGGGGAAAATGTAGTTAACTTTGGCACAAAATTTTGGCTTTTTTCAGTCCCGCTCAAACAAAGTGACTGTAGCAGAATCTGAGTATACAAGACACTTTTGCTATGATTTAACTGTCGTCAAAACGAGAATATGAACTACTTATTACGTTACACAGTCACTTCGACACAATCTAGCACAGACCAGTATGAATCATTAGTTGGGGGTAATTAGTGATAGTAGTTACCAACTCAATCTACAGGAGGAGGAGAGGAGGCCGAGGTGAGAAACAGAGGTGGATCCATGGCAGAGCAAAGGTTGGGAAGGAGCGTTGAGGGAGGAGGTGCGGCACTACATGCCCGCCCCGCTAGCTGCACCTAGCCGGATTTGCGAGCTCGCATGCGGCCGCTGGATCCTGCACGGTTTCAAGGTCTGCGCCCCCACAGACGAGGTGAGGAGCACATGGGCGAGGGCGCGGCCGAGGTTCGTCGTGCAGTCCGGAGGCGCCCGATGTGCAGGCGGCGTGCAGTCCGGAGGATCCAAGAGGCAGTGGCCCACGGAAGGTCGCCCAGGGCGGGATTGCGCGCATCCCGGCGCCGGTGGCCGCTCCCAGGAGGTCGCATGGGGTGGGGATGCACAGATCGAGGCAGCGGACGCCCTCAGAAGGTTGCCGGGGACGAGGCAGCATGGATCTCGTGGCCTGGTGGGGCAGCACGGCGGCGGCCAGGCTGCAGGCCGGATGCAGTGGAAGGCGGCCCAACGCGCCCCTGCCGGGGGGGAGAGGAAGGTGGTGCTTCGGGGTGAGAGAGAAGCGGTGGGTGGGTGGCTTGGCACGGTGGGAGGGAGAAGTGGTGGGCGCGGTGGGGTGTTGGTTCTTTTAGTTTCGTGGGTGCTTCGGTGTTAGTCACCGCCTTAAGGGTGTGTGCAGAATAAGGCGGCGGTGTAGTAGTGTCCGTGTTGGGTGCGGTGTCCTACACCGTGTTGGATTCAGCAGCCGGGTTTAAGTAGACATGTCCGTACCTTGTGTAACTACTACACCGTGAAATAAACAAATCACCTTTTGTCTCAATCGATTCCCAGCTTCCGACGCTAGCTAGCGCATCTCGCCGGCCGGATTCAAGAACGCCTCGGCTGCCCGTGCCGTGCACTAGCTAGGCAGCAATTTGCCAGGGAAAGGAAACTGGAAACCATGGACCTGCTCTCCGACGACGTGCTCGCTTGCATCCTCCGCCGCCTCAACCCGCGCAGCCTGGCGGCGTCCCGCTGCGTCTGCAAGGCGTGGCGCGACGTCGTCGACGCCCGGAGCCTGCTGCGCGCGGACCTCCTCCCGCTCTCGGTCTACGGGATCTTCTTCGTGGAGGAGGTGTTCCTAAGCAGCATGCGATTCTTCGCCCGCCCCCTGATGGAGCACGAAATCGCCAACAGGTTCGACTACCTGGACGAGGACGTCCCCCGCCCAGGCCACCACCATCTGGAAGTAGTGGATCACCGCAACGGTCTGCTCTTGCTCAGGGACTGGGTGGTTAACCCGGCGACCCGGCAGTGCGTGCCCTTGCCCCCGCCCCCGCCTCTACGCGCGGGGATGGAAGCTTTCTGCTTTGACACCAGATACCTTGTGTTTGATCCCACTGTATCGCCGCACTACCATGTGTTTTCGATCCCTAGAGTCTCGCTCAGAACTGGTGAGCTAACCGGCAAATTCACCGACGAGACGGAGTGGCCGCCATCGCCGTACACGCTCACCGTATTCTCCTCGAGAACACGGAGGTGGGAGGAGAGGTCTTTTGTTCGACAAGAAGCAGGAGAAGCGGCTACACGGACTACCATAGCTGACATCAAGTACTCTCGGAAGCACCGCTACGCCGTCTACTGGCGGGATGCGCTTTATGTGCATTCCGAAGACGATTCCATTATACGGTATGGATATATGAGCTCAACCCTACCCCTTTTTACTAGTAGGACATTTTTCTCTACTAGCTAGTTGTACCAAAAACATCTGCTTATATATAGTAAGATCTAAGTAGTATTAATTAACACGTACGCATGGCTCTCCTCCATATCATCTCTGCATGCAGCATAACCTTGTCGACCCATAAGTACCAAGTGATCCCATCTCCAATAGGACGTCAAGTGACTCTTTATTTGGGGAAATCAATGAACGGCGTGTACTGTGCACAAATCTCTAATTGGGAGGAACGGCTACGAATTTGGCTACTTGATGATGAGGTATGCGGTCAAACTAAGTGGGTGCTCAAGATTGACGTGAGCATTAAACCACTCGTGGGAATAACACATCAAGACTTTGGCCTTCAAAACTATGGACTTTGGACTTTGCAAAACGCTGAACCGATGGCGGAGCAGAAATTTGAATGGGATCTTGACAGCGGCATTACCCTTGAAGCTGACGCTAAGGCTCAAATAAATCACGCTTATGATAATATTCGTACCCTAGGATTTCATCCTTACAAGGAGATTCTCTTCTTATGGACAAATACCAAAAGAGTAGTAGCTTACCATTTGAATAGTTCCAAGGCTCAATACGTGGGAAAATTACGCGTACCATCGGTAGAAACGTCTTTTGTATACACGCCCTTGTTGGATGGGGAAATATTATTAGGAACAAATTAAACATAGCTGTTGGCATCAAAGTGGTATCAGTCAAATGTAAGATGTCATATTGATCTGTAACATATGTACACCGGAGTATCGGCGTTGATTAATTTTTTGTTCCCTACCTTTTCTTGTATTTTTAACTTAATTTATTATGTGTGTTTCCACGATGTTTTGCAAAGTTTGTGCAATGAGGACACCATGCCATTGTCTGACGAGGGAATAATCAGAAAAGAGTGTACGTACATAGTAGTCAGCATTGACACTTCGATTTCCCACTTCTTGACACTTTGATTTCCCACTACTAGTGGTATGAGGTATCAAGTGCGAGATGTGAGATGGCATATTGATCCGACTGGATAGGGCTTCAATTTTTAGTATCTTACCTTCTTTTTGTATTTTAATTTATTTATTATGTGTTCCCACGATGTCGATCGAAGTTGGGCCCGAATGTTGAGTTTGCCAAGCAATGAGGAAACCATACTATCGGCGCCATGCACCACCTCGTTGGTGCTGCTGGTGTTAGTCTAGGCTTTGTTGTGGCTTGGACGAACGAGTTATGAATCATCTTTGTCGGCACTGTAGTTTAATCAGTAGCTGATCCTACACTAGGGGCGTGTTTGGTTGCTCGCATGGTCGTTTCTCGCACCCAGTGGCACGGATTTGGGCCGTTTGGTTTGCTGTCATTCACGGAATCTTTGCATCGCACGAGTTTTAAAGCAGGCCAAAAGTTGGCCTGCTGGGAACGCTCGATCCCAGCGTTCTCGCAGGGCCAGGCCCTGGCGAGCCAAAAGTCGGTCCGCGCCGCACGCGCGCGGAAGGGCGGGAGACGCCTCGAGTCTACGCGACATAAATCCCCTCACCGCTCCTCTCCCACCGCTCACTCGCCCCTTCCAGAGACGCCATTCCCTCTCTCCTCTCGCCGCCGGCGGTTCCACCGCCGGCGGTAGATCGGATTACACCATCTCGTACTCCGTTGACTCTCTCCTCTAAACAACGTACGTCAGGCAATTGTCGAATCCTGTAGAGTGATAACATCGAGTAGTGGGGGATGGCTTCCACCCCTGAGAGAGCTTGATTTACCAGAAATCCCGCCGAGTCCTAGTGGGCCTAGATTCCGCGATAAGTTCCGAGAAATGGAGGAAATGATGCATTCAAAGTTCGCAGAATTGCAAGAAAGACAAAATCCTTGAAAGAAAAACCAAACAAGACCAGATGTTCCCTATTGTTATCGGGAACGAGACTAAATGTTCGGCCTTAATGAGATGAACCTTGATTCCTCTCCGGCCAGGAAAAGATGCGGCTCCTCTTTGTTCTACTACCTTCATCCTCGGGTGGAGCCGGTTGACTCACCAAACAAGATATATACTGTTAAATCATTGGTAACCATGCCTAACGGTCGGTCATCTAAGCTATCGGCCAAGGCAAGTGAGAGCTGTTCAACAGTTGGGGGCATATCTTTAGCTCGAGCAGCATCCGCTCCCGAAATGTGAGTTAAGCTTTAAAAAAAGAAGAAGAGCTACGAGTGGAACAACTTCTTCTATTCCTTGTTGGCCTCCAGCTCCTTCTGTCCCTCAATCCTCTTCTCTGCCCTTTTTTTACTATTATGCGTGGCATGCCCCCTGTTCGTATCTTAACAGGGCAACCTTCTCTTGCAAACAATCCCTTTGTCGCTAACACCGGTAATGCCCCATCCCTTTAATACTACCTTCGAGGAATTTCTCTCGCATCCCTGTAGTGATAAGAGCGCATTCTCTAACAGCTTTGAAGCCGAGGCAGCCATCCTCTTGCCAATCCTAAACAAAAGAAAGAAAAGCCCTACCCACCTTCATTGGTTGAGTAAGGGGCATTTACCTATCAGTCCTAGTCCTAAGGCGCAATCGGAGCACTAAGCCCAATTACAGCTTTACTCCGTAAATTAGACCTCATTCTCCTAGTCCTATTCCTGATTGTTATTTCGGATTCTGTGCCTGGGTGGTATCTTACTATTGATTCAACCTCTTCGGGCAAACGTTGTCACTTCCTTTATTTGAAAAAAGGGGTCTAGAACTACAGTGATCTGATACCTTCTTCCCTTGGTCTGGATAGGTAGGTTATGTAGGCTACAACTGTTCATAGGTTGTTCGATCGCAAAAGGCCAAATAATCGATTACTAGTATGCCGGATATTGCCAGGAGGCCCTTCCCCCTATGTTTGACTTATCCTAGATGGGTTCACACCTGTTGATTCCGGTCAAAGAAAAAAGCTTTTTCACGGCATCCGTCCCATCACACCAATCTACGCCAAGATAAAGAATGCTAGGTTGCCAGGAACAAACCCTGTGATTCAAGGTCTTGCCTAGAATTGCCCTAATAAAAATGCACCCCATAAATTGATCCCTCTTTAGGGTAGTATAAGTACATCCTCGACTATAGCACGAGTAGAGTCGAGTTCTCGTACTAACCTAAGAGCAGATATGCTGAAATATTTCCACGTTGAAGTAGCTAATCAGTAAACGACTTCTTCGTAACAGTTTGAAGATTGGCTCGCAACGCAAGTAGCGGCAAGAAAGGAGAGCAAGACTTCCTTTTCTAAAAGAAGAAAGAACTAGACTTCTATAAGAAGATTTTGATAATCGTAGATCGTGGAATATTCATCTATCTTATTAGGTAACTACTTTAGCTGCTCTCGAAACTGAACAATCGTGAATAGAACTAGTGCTTAAGGAAGAGTAGGATCTGTTAGCAAGTCATATTCAATCACCCGGTCTTCTCCTTCCTAGCTTTTAGATTTTATGATTCTCTCTTGGATTTTCATACACTTAGCCGTGTACGTATCTTGGCTAAACACGAACCTATAGTTGATCCATCCATACTCGGTAAAGAATCAAAAAGGTACTTGAAGACGACTTTGAATGGGAGGAGGTTTTCTTTTTATCCCCCCTAACCTTATTTTTATGTCTTCTTCGTTCTCAGTCCCTACGGTCCATTGTAGGATGATTTTCCTAAGGCCTTGAATTCGTTGGCAAGGTGATCATGGTCCTCTCCCTGGTCCTATCGAACCAGTGACTTCTCTCCTGGGATTGAATATGTTTTGCCTTTCCCCGATGGTTCTGCATTCCTATGTGGGTAGGATTCGCCAGGGATGAGCGGCTTATTTAGCCTATGCAAAGCGCGAAGCATAAGAGAAGAGTGTAGCGAAGCGAGTGTAATACTTGTAGCGAATATAAGTAGTGTCAAAGCCTACACTGGCTTAGCTCTGCAGATGTTTTCAGGACGAAGACGGTGATACGATACCACTCGCCAGTGATGATAAGATTCACTCATAGCATAGGTGGAAGACCCATCCAATTTTCTTTATAGATTTATTTGTTCAAAGAAAAGACGCCTAAAAATCATTCAGGGAACCTACTCTTGGTATCCTTTACCACATTCACTTTCCATATTCCCTTTCTTTAGTTCAGACGCTATCGTACCTCAGGGAAAATCCAAATTTCTATCAACGATTCCCACCCAACTCTGGAATGACTCTCCCCTCTCTCCCTTAACATATCGAAGGCCTCTTATCCGTCAACCGCACCTTAATAGCTCAGACTTCCGAGCCTTGCTGGATGATGCAGAAGGGCCAACATCAGAGGATCAATTGAATAACCAACTCTCCCGCCCCGCTGCCGCTACTACTCGAAAGCCTTTGGATCCCCTACAGGACTGTCATGAGCCCCTACAAGGAGTCAAAATAAAGCCGAAACCAGATACAGAAAGTGTTGACCCGGATCAATTGAGTGCGAGCCCTTTTATCTTGAGATGATTCTCCTTAGTTTAGAGCTGTGGCGAAGGTAAATTGAGCTCTGGCCTGTGGGGAAGGAAAAGGCTCTGACGAAGCTCCAGGGATTATAGGAAGGTTTAGGCCTTGTGAGCAGCTCCAAACGGTCAGAAAATAAGATGGTCCCGCCCTTACTTCGGCTTGAGGAGTCGTTTTCTCGCTATCTTCTTCGTCTGGATTAGCCTTTTAGTAGCCTAGTAGGTTGTTTGAGTTTCAGGAAAGGAAGAGGTGCTTTCTAAAACAGCCGTTACCGCTATGTTTTTTTTCAATAAGTTCTTTTAGAGCATCGTGCCCCACTGTCCGAATAAAGTGTGCGCCTAAGGTGTCATGTGTTTAAGAATATACGTATAATAGAAATACTTTCCCAATCCGTATAAGAGGAAAGAAGGGTCCGGCAATAAGCAGTAGAAGAATAACCCACAGAAGAAGTTTAATCGCTTCCAGAGATCGGAGCCAAAAAAAGATAAGACTCCACGGCGGCACGATCGGGATGATCCAAACGGGTCAAAAATGAGTCAAAACTTGTAAAACTCCGGTTTTGGCCTTGTTACTAAGGAGAAATTGACATACTTAGCAAACAGAGATAGAATTATTTCAAAAAGAGATAAGGAAAGAGCCATTTCCCAACCAAATAAAACAGGAAAGCATGAGGCTCAAAGCCCTTTCTCATTTCGAAATTCATCTTAGTATCGGTAATGCCCCGCCCAAAAGTATTTCATCGCAATCACATGCTAGCTTGGTTGGAAAAGCTCGTTTGCACCCACTAACTAATACCTTCTCGTCAGTATTGAATTCTCCATACTTTCGCCTTGCTTTGTAGTCATTTTCTATGAGTAATCGGTTCGAACTCAATTTCAAGAAAAAACTCTATCTCGCATGTGGCCAAAAGCAGTGAAAATGGTATTTAGCTTAGTCAATATACGACACAACTGCTGATTCTTCGCGAGATGAAAACCCTTTGTCCTCCGTCTGCAGGGGCAATTCCTGAGAAAAGTGCTACTAGCCCTTGTTTTGGTCATGTCCAAAGGCCTTTCCATTCATCTTTATTCGTCTTTCTTTCGGCAATCTATGCATAATTCTACTTCTTGAACCACCAAGTCCGCTTTTGAAAATGGATAACTAGCTCCATTCTGCGTCAAGTACTAAGGATGGGCCCAAAGCACACTTTTGAAAGGCATCGGTCACCTTAAAAACCCCAAAAGTAGGAAGTCTAGCGTGCTTCTTTAGTACTGCTCTTCGATCAGATGCTTTCTCATTGAACGAGGCATATTAAAGTGAAAGAAGTTCCAGGTCGAGTCCCGAGAAGGTGATAGTTGATTTTGATCATGAAGTTGGCACTGGACTTTGGAATTGATTTTGGACCCCCACCTGCTCAGGACGCCCTGCCTGCTCAGGACGATCCCATTACGTATTTTCTGGAGGGGGACACGCTTGACCCAGCGCAAAAACGGGAATTCAGAAATATTCTGAATTTCTTGAAGACCAAAAGCAGAACGAACTTTCAAAATGAGCGAATCGTAATAAAAAGATGTTGGGGGGGGGGGGGGACGAGGGTAGTAGTTACGAATCCCGGGCAATCAACCACTATTTAAAAACCCAGGTTGGACAACTGCGTGCTGGGGGATTAGCAGGGGATTTTGTCGTAAAGGAATTACGGAAATAGAAAAGGGACTTCAAAGCTCAGAAGAGATGGTCCCACTTCTATCAGGGCCTTCTCGGGGTCTTGAGCAATGTTAATTTGCATTGATTGCAAACAGGGTGCGGGATTCTCTGACGCAAACAAAGAAATGGTCCCGGAGAAAGGAATCAGTCTCTTCAGTCCGGTGCATGCCTCAAATTCATTTTTCCTTTGAATTACTCATTTTTTTGAATTTCGCACCGGAAACTTTTCTAGGAGAAGTTCGAATCCGTTCCGTTCGGATATTGATCGGTCTTGGTTTGACATGGTTTACGCGTTACTGGTTCTCGGAAGAGTCAATTTCTCCATTAGCTAAACCCTTTATTACCCTACCTTTGGACTCGTATTTTGTTTGTACACAATCAATGGAGGCCCCCCCGACATATGTTGCAACGTCTTCAATAGCATGCTCTTACTTCGTCTTTCCCTTAATAAGTCATCAAATTTGGTGCTTTTTGATCCCCAGTTGCTATGGGGAACAAAGGCAGAAATACAATAGAATCCTCCATTTAAGTGGTTCTCTCTTCTCCTTGTTCCTGCTCCTAACTCCTCCCCGGGTAGTTCCCAATGTTTGGCACTTTCCATACTTCGTGGGTGCAACATCAACAAATTCGCTCATGATCAAGTTACAACCTAAGATCTATGACTATATTATGTCAACTGTTCGTATTTTGTTCATTCCATCGGTATGCTCCCAGGTACCTGTAATTGTGATCTGTTTGCCAGAACCAAGGGGTCTTTCTGTGGAAACCTTCACGAGCAATCATCGTTTTTTGATGGTTTTTTTGCTTTTCACAGCTGCTCTTTCCACACCCCCGGATATCTGGTGCCAAACCATCGCCCCTTTCCTTATATATTCGATAATCGAGTATGCTATCTTTGTGGCATTGATTGTACAAGTTCGTGAAGAGGGTTGGACGAGTAGAATGAGGGAAAGCGGCTCGATCAAGAAAAAAGAGGAGTAGACTAGAAAATCTAGAACTTCAAAAGTCACTATCATTGAATTCCCGAGCAATTCTAAACCAACATATGCTCCGTATAGACGGAATCTCAGATAAGAACCTAACAGAAGTTTCGCGACTCCTTCATGGAATATAGGTCTTAGTATATAAATAATGTCAGTTCGAACCTGACGAGTCGTTATCATCTGTTGCCCTAACTGAGTCCATTAGCTCTTGTTGCCCTTCTATGGTGGGGATCCACAGAGAGTTCGTTTTATGAAATATATGATAAAGTAAAAAAAAAGAGAGACAGGTGGTTGCAACAATCACAAACCATAGAAAAAAATGCATATCCCATGTGTGCTCTAGTTTTGGGTTCTCCTAGACCACCATTATGAACCAAAAACAACCATACCTAGTGAAGGGGAGCTCTTCGCAGCTGTCAGTGGAAAGATGGAAATTGGTTCTAAAAGAGATGAGCTAGGGATAAGAGATATGGTTGGTTGGCAGAATGGAAGGAATGCTATTCTAATGGGAACCGGGAAAAGAATGGTTTCCAATACAAGGCCCGAAGAAGAGAGACGAAAGGAAGTAGTGAAAGAAGAAATAAAGTACGCGGATCCAAGTGAAAAATCACATAGCTACTAAGTCAAAACGTCCAATGAGAATGGAGATCAAGAGGGACATGAAATCCATTAGCAGCTCTATCAGTTATTTCATTATTAGCATTCCTTAACCAATAGAAAAAGAAAGAGATCACAAGCGTTATCAGTCTCCAGATGCATCTATCTATAAAAAGGAGTAGGGCACCTAATATGAGATACATACTGGAGTCAAGGATTGAGACCACTAGTGAGAAGGCCAATAAATCGTTTTTATGTATCGGAAGGGAAAGAAGGACCATCCATTGGCAAGCACTAAAGGTAGGAATCTAGTGGCTGCTGCATCAAGCTCCATCCATGATTTTACACTCTAGAGGAGAGAACTGCTGTGAGCCAGCTTTGTAGCGACCTTTCTTATGCGGAAGCGAAACCTGTATTTCTATACGAGTTTCCTTCAGTTGCGTAGGGTGAGCAAGCCCATAATATTCCATTTATATTCTTTCTCCCTTTTCTGTTGGAGTTACATAGGAGTGGTCCATAGGGGGGGGCACTAGTTACTGGTTGGGAACCATCGGTCCATAGGCGTGCGAATAGGGGTCCATCCAGTTTATTCTTTTGGGGTTGTGTGTGGGACTTTCCTCTTGATGTGGAAAAATAGGCTCTTAGGGCATATGCCGCCTTTACCGGAAAAAGAAAGTCAACGGACTTCATGGATGAGGAGGTGGAGGATGAATGGTATGGCTTGCTCACTTGCTTAAAAACTTATTTTCCAAAATAAGGAGAAAGAATATAAATCTCCGAATGGAGAAAAGCATATTCTAGTATTTGCCCATAAGCTTATTCAAAATAGGAGTGCTACATAAGCATATGTTAAAGGGGGAGGAATCCATTTATTATTTATTTCTTACCCTAGGCCCAACTATGTACAGAAATCTATCTATTATTGCCTGCATCGACAGCAAAGTAAACTCTCGCTGATGATAGAAGAACAACTCTTAGGGCAGTTGCAAGGAAACTATGAGCTATTTATTGTTCCTTTCTTAGAAAAAAAGATAAAGGATGGCTTATGGTCTATTTTCTTACTTGACTATCCTGCCTGACTTGGCAAATAAAAGAGAACCCCATTTCGCCTGGAATTGGACTTGTTTGCTACCTTGGGAAATCTTTCTGCTTACCTACTTGCTGACCTTAGGATAGGAAATGCATATTACCTGAAAGCTAGTCGCTCGGCTGGCATGCTATCAAAGCACTTAGGATTGGCTGGAACAGAACCCCCGAGAAACTTATGAACATTTTGGAGAATATAAAGAGGAGGGAGAAAAATGTATATTTTGTATCGTTTCTTTGAAACCTCGCTTACGTTACACTTCCCTTCACCAACCTCAGAGGGTACTACGGGCTTAGACTCTCTAAGATATCCATCACTAAGCTAAAGAAAGTAGCGAAAATCATAAGCGAAGCTTTGTGTTCAGAAGGTTGGGAAGGAGTACGCCCGGTTTGTCTTGATTTGCTTCATCCATGATTCCCCTTGTGGAGTGAAGTGGAATGCTAAAGATACAAAAGTGAACCGTAGGATCTCGTCTTACCCCATTGACAAAACTTGTCCAAGAAACCCTGTATGTATTGACTATGTAAATAAAGCCCTAATGTTTGAATTCCGCATACACCAAGAACGACCAATTAGCTCTAGCCAAACCTTTCACATAATTTTGCATTTATGCCCAAAAAGGGACAACAGGTTTTGCCCATTGGTTCAAAGAAGTATGCTAATTTCCTTGGATGTCTATTATTCTTCTGGATTTGGTCGGTTGTATTATATATATACTTATAAATATGAAAATGGAGCATTCTACTGTCAATGAAGTAAATACTCTAATTTGGAAATGTTGAGCTCTATTGTTTGGAATAGGCTCGCTCCATCCTTCCGCCCGGCTGTGCTTTTATCTTTTTTTCTAGTGGTCTCCTGGTATTTTTGGGAATGCCTGCCTTTTCCAATGATGGTGGAACCAGATCCAACACTTTCGGGATATCTCCCCGTGCTGCGCTCAGCATGTCCCACCATCTAAGCTAACCTAACCTCTCCTTAGCATGGACAACACTCAATATCTCGCAGCGGAATATGTCTACCGGAGTACGCTCCGCAAATCCCCACACTCAGATAGCACCCAAGTATAAGGCCCTCTCGACTGAGCATATCATCTAGGATCCACTCCCATATGCACAATCTACTCAACTGAACAGCACGTCCAGTCTACAAATGACTCCAAGATCCCTCTTATCCTGGATCCCTGTGCAACAGCCGACTTTCCCGCAAGACTTGTCCTTTTAGGTAAGGTAGACAGACCAGATGAGTAGGGGTGCTTCCGATACCACCATGATCGGTAATGGAATGCTACGCCCTTGCTTTCTTTATGCCTAAAGGCTAATTGAATGAATTGAGGTTTATTAAAAGCCATTCGATTGATCAGAAAGGAAAACCAAACCTATAAAGAACTTCTACTATTGATTGCCGGTGCGCATTAGTCCAACCAGATTCTAGACGATCTGCCAAAAGCTCACCACCTCGTCCTATTCCATTCTTTTTTCTTTGAATGGAGCCTTAGCGAGTTCCGTTGCAGCCAGTTCGAATTCGGACAGTAGGCCTCCCAACTCGCTACAAGGCAATAACCAACCACTATAAGTAAACTCCAATAAAGAAGCTTGGTGGAAAGAAGGGAAGAGAGAAAAAGCTACGTCTCTTTGATCAGTTATCCTTTCCAAAATAAATACTAGCTAGGGTTTCCAATTTTGCTCCCAATGTATCCATAAATGAGACATTTGTTCAAGGAGGAACCCTTCCGGGAATGTAATTACGAATAAATGGTCTATTTCCAAATTCTCTTGAGGGGATCAATGTGATAGATAGGGTACTCGAAAACACTCCACCTAGCCAAACTAATGCCTCTAGAACCTCTAGAACAAACCTACCATCAACAGGCGACAATCCGGTAGGCAACAGAGAGAAAGTGGAAGAATAGCTACTTTTGTTACTTATGTTTCTGATCAGTAGAAAAGAGTTGCAGTCCTCAAGTTCAAGGCCTTAGAGTTATAAGGGAATTACGTGGAACCTCTCTTTTCAATAAGCATTCTACCACTAACTATGGTCCTGACTATGGTTTATCAACTCTTACCTTTTGGTACGAGAACGGATGGTCGGAGGTTTAAGGATACACAGGTAGTGCTAGACTTCTCTGATTTCACTGGTAGAGGGTCTGATTTTAGCTTATTAACGTACAAAGATTATTTTAAGATTAGTATAAAGAAGGGGTTTTTCTATAAGCTTCACCAGAGAAAGCCTGTCTTCTCGGACATCCTGTAATCAATTTTGATCAGGCAAAAAAATCGTAGATAATGAAAGAAGAGTCAACCCTTGGGGCACGAGTTGTTCCCCTGTATGCAGGTCGCTACTTAATTTGACAAACTTTGTTTCAAGTGTTGCTGTGTCAAATTGGGATGTGTGAAGTGTACTGAAGATCGAGGTTTTTCTTTAAACCGGATTTCTCCCTTCAAAATATCATCCATCTAATTTGTTAAAGTATTGAATTCTCCCCGGAACTGGAAGATCACAGCATATTCGAGGGTTCAATGTGACTATTGTCACTTCGGCCAATACAAAAGATGAGACTTTACTACTGTGGAGCGGCTTTTTGCTAAAAGATGAGGGGGAAACTAAGTAAGATGCTGGAGAAGCGACGAAATATACGAGATCACAAACGTAGATTGCTCGCGGCTAAATATGAATTGAGACGAAAGCTTTCGAATTTTGTAACCCGATCTTCCGTCTGATATGCGGGACAAACATCGTTATAAGTTGTCCAAGTTGCCAAGAAAGAGTTCAATGGCACGAGTAAGAAACCGAGGTATTTTCACGGGTTGCCCTCGTTCCGTAGTTGAGTTCTTTCGCATTTCTCGTATCGTTTTTCATGGATTAGCATCTCGAGGTTCTTTGATGGGCATAAAGAAATCATCTTGGTAGCAACCACCAAACCAGTAGAACAAAGGTTAGCTCTGCAACTAGTCCACAAGCAAGGGTTGTAGGTCCATTACCGTCCGGCTCCCGACCGAAACTAACGGAGTCATCCCAACTCTCGGATCGGAGATGCTAACGGGACAGGAATCGAAGTGGGGGACCTCTCCACCGCACCTGTCTCCCCAGACATAGACTACGTACAGGGTAGTACTCTTGGAAAGAGAGAAGATCACCGCGTGAACAAAATCCTAAGTAGCCAATGTCACTCCCGAGGGATCGACCACTATCATACATGAAATTTTGCATAGAATGATTGTTCATGTTCACGCCGGAGTGCTGAGGTTGTTCCCACCATTGAAGTCAGAGTCTGGGTGTGTTTTTCTTACTAATACGGAGAGGGTTCCGAATGATAAAGACCTATCAAAAACTTCTTCGTTTCGTTGGTAGAACCCACGCCAACTCTTTTCTCTAAATAATAGAGAGATATTTTGATAGTCTCACTTCTATCAATGCAATGAAAGAACTATCCCTTCCTATTTGTTTGTCCTAATGAGACAAAAAAGAGCCTCCTTCTTTACCACTTTAGGGGATGGGGGTGAAGGGGGGTTTACATACAACCGGGGCAAAGTGGTTTATGATTGAATCTCAGAGGCATTCTTATCATTTGGTAGATCCAAGTCCATGGCCTATTTTGGGTTCACTCGGAGCTTTGGCAACCACCGTAGGAGGTGTGATGTACATGCACTCATTTCAAGGGGGTGCAACACTTCTCAGTTTGGGCCTAATATTTCTCCTTTATACCATGTTCGTATGGTGACGGGATGTTCTACGTGAATCCACGTTGGAAGGGCATCATACAAAAGCTGTACAATTAGGACCTCGATATGGTTCTATTCTCTTCATAGTCTCGGAGGTTATGTTCCTTTTTGCTTTTTTTGGGCTTCTTCTCATTCTTCTTTGGCACCTACGGTAGAGATCAGAGGTATTTGGCCCCCAAAAGGAATTGGGGTTTTAGATCCTTGGGAAATCCCTCTTCTTAATACCCCTATTCTCCCTTCATCCGGAGCTGCCGTAACTTGGGCTCATCATGCTATACTCGTGGGGAAGGAAAAACGAGCAGTTTACGCTTTAGTAGCAACCATTTCACTAGCTTTAGTATCCACTGGCTTTCAAGGAATGGAATATTACCAAGCACCCTCCACTATTTCGGGTAGTATTTATGGTTCTACCTTTTTCTTAGCAACTGGCTTTCATGGTTTTCATGTGATTATAGGTACTCTTTTCTTGATCGTATGTGGTATTCGCCAATATCTTGGTCATCTGACCAAGAAGCATCACGTTGGCTTTGAAGCAGCTACATGGTACTGGCATTTTGTAGACGTGGTTTGGTTATTCCCATTTGTCTCTATCTATTGGTGGGGGGGTATATGAAAGAAGGAACGAATAAGTGGATTGAGGAATAAAAGCTCGAAGACAAAGAGAACTTCTCCGGGTGCCAGGACCACCCCGGCAGCGTGGCTTCTCTGACAAGCAGGAAGCCACAAAAAACATTGTGCTCTTGTAACTGATCTTTTAGTAGGCGAAGTTGCCGAATTCTGAAATCACTACAGGCACTATGCAGGAAATTGTGGTCCAAAAAACAATGTGAAACCATGATCATTAACTTACATCACGATATATTTTTCTTCCTCATTCTTATTTTGGTTTTTGTATCACGGATGTTGGTTCGCGCTTTATGGCATTTCAACGAGCAAACTAATCCAATCCCACAAAGGATTGTTCATGGAACTACTATCGAAATTATTCGGACCATATTTCCAAGTGTCATTCTTATGGTCTTATTCGGTGTGAAAGGAATTGCCTCGAATCTTGGGAATGAGAATGTCGCGGATCTCAATGTTCTCTTCATGGCCAATGCACCTAACGAGGGTGACTTTCCCCTAGACCAACCTCCCGTAGGCGGCGTGCCTGACCTCTGCGAGGAAATAGCCAGGTCGGCCCCTCATGAAGCAATTATGTCGGAGCTAAGCTCCCGTGTCGAGCTCATTTTCAAGGAAGTAGGGACCCAAGTTCCTTTGGAGGAAGGGCAGTCTTTGCGTGATTTCACAAAAACGCAGGTCCTATGGGATGGAGAGGGTGAGGGTGAAGATACTCTTCAGGATATCTTTCTAGCCTACCTTGAAGAGGGAGAGGAAAGCGAGTTCGTTATAACCACTTCCAATCTAGCAAGAAAATATCGTCACGCAGAGTTAGGGGAGCCTGAGACGCCGGATCCCCAGGATCCCATGGCCGAGCCTGAGGCTCATTCCATGGAAGACATAGAAGAAAATGATTGGATTAAGGAGGCATGCCCGTCTTCTTCGCGGAAGCGTAAAAGGTGGGATGATGATTCTGGGTCCGAAGATGATGATTCAGGGGGACCTAGGGTTTCTTCGGATCCTATTGAAATAATTTATGAAGGGGACACACAAACCAGCCCTGTAGATGCAGAGAGGTTGCCCCCACCATCCTCTTGAACTTCTAAGGGACGCTTGGAAAGAACAAAAAATGTGCGAAAAGTCCTTGGGCTGTTGAACAGAATCCAACCACACTAGAATGGTTGGTACAAAGCCCTCCGGCCTTTCATAGTTTTGGAGAACTTCCTGCAGTAAAAGAGACAAAAAGCTAAAAAAAAACCTCTCCTAACTATGAAGGAAGTTTCATAGAGATAGGTGTGGGGAAACCCCTTCACTTTGGAAACATAAGCTGTTTTTGTGTAGTGATCTCAGGTCATGGAGATCTCGAGGCCCCCTATACCTGTAGGGTAGAGGGGGGATAGAAGAGTGGGCATGTGGGCTTCAATCACATAGTTTCTTTTGAAAAGGAACTAATGCCACTGATAGGAAATACATAGACCGTACGCCCACTTACCACTCTACCACTTCAATTCAATGACGGACTTCCCCGATACCGATACCAAACCTAGCTTGAGAGAGATCGATCATAGGCATGTGGTGAACGATACTGAGAGAAAGAGCACTGAAATGAACCATATCGAGCACATGTCTCACTCTACAAGTCAAGTTCGATGAGCTCTTAGCGGACCTGTGCCTACTATCTACTAAGTGTGTGCTAGTGAAAGAAAGCAAGCTGAGCAGTTCTCACTCTGTCCGGTGACCAAGAAAGCTTAAAGAATACTATAAAGTGATCACTGAAACCTCATACCGATGCACCACGTGAAAGCGGGGTTAAGGTATGGAAGGAAAGACTGGCGCCGAAAGATATATATGTTTTGAAGAGAGATATCCGCAGGCAAAAATCTTGAAGGAAGGATTGACTGAAGGAAGGAACAGACCGTAGCAAAAGCCGAAGAAGATGCGAATCAGGAAAAGGGAGACGAGTTCCAGTTGTTAGAAAGACCAGTGCCCAGAAAAGCAAGTCGGAAGGGGATCTGGATGTTCAGTGCTTAAAGAAAAAAGATAGGTGTTGCTCTGTTGTTTGCTTGAGGAAGGGACGGCCGTAGCTAAATTTCCATTGCTAATCTTACATGTTCCCACGAACAATAAAGAAAAGAAGAAAAGGCTATTCCTTAGCACAGAGGTGGGATTAAGGCATCAGGCGGAACTCCAACAACATAGACCAGATGACTTATTTATTGAAAATAGGTTTAGGAGCCTGATCCTGGAGCTGAGCAAGCATGGGCGCGATCCACATCGAGTGGAACTACTATAACTCTATCTGTGGAAGGAAGGTTGAACCTTCACCGAATTATAGTTAGGTGGCACCCATTCCGCAGTAGGCCGACCTCACACTGCCGCTTCAATAGCTAGCAGGTAATAATCATAAAGTGAATCATCAACCACTCATTTAGAAGCCGCTCATGCAACAATGTTTAAGTAAATCCTTCCACCCTTATTTTCTTTAGTCTAGTTGTTGGAGGAAATGCGCCTTGAACACATTACGTATACTAGCTGAGCTTTGTCCCTAATCGTGACTAGTTGTTATTCGTTTCGATCAATTTCCCCCCAGCCGGCAATGCCTCAGCTTCGCAAAATCTAGGAAGCTCTGAAAAAAGTCATCATTATGAAAAGATACTAGCGCTACTAATAAGGGAAGCTATTTTTTTCTAAGAAAGGAATAAAGCAGATAACTAAAGAAAGATATCTTAAGTGGGTCCCACGAGTAGTTTGTCTTGTTTCAGTCCGTACAAGAAGATACTTTCAGGGTTGCCCAAGAAGGGACGGGCCTATCTATTGGTGGTACTAGTTCCGCGGGAGGGGCAGGATTTCAGTGCCGTCAGCATGGGTCCGGCTATCGATCACAAGGGTCGAGATACGAGTCTCGAACGGAAAAGTATGCTACATATTGCTCTGCTCTAGTTCCCTCTGCTTACACCTGGTCAATTCGTTGATCACCCCTTTTATTTCTGATTTTCAAAAGGGCCCCGCTCTCGTCTCTGCTGACGAAGCCTTTATCTCTGTCTCTGTTATCCTCGTACATGCTGATCTCTTTGACTGATAGAGTCTATGCTATTGGTGAAGCTGGTTCTACATCAACAACAAGATCTGCAAATAGATTTTCAACTAACAGCCTCTGCTTCAATTTGTGATGAAAGGTCGACTAGTTTTCACCGAATCTTCAATTACGCACCGGTAACTTTTTTCCATTTCCGAGGTCCAGAGGGGAAGACGAAGTACAGCCTAGTTCAGAGAGTCACGATTGAATCTAGGTTAATTCAGCAGCAGCTAGAGCAATACTCCGATATTGATTTGATTCTCCGCTACCCACCAAGGTAGAAGACTGCTTGATCCGCAAAAGAAGTATGCTTTATTTGCTTTTAGAACAAAAGTATACGCTTTTTCAGGGAAAGATAGACAGTCTATCATATGGAATAGGGCATTCAGCAGTTTGAAGAGGTAGCCTTTTTCAGTAGCAGTCTTGTAAGCAAGCACCGTACGTTCAATCTATACTGGCGAGAGTCTTTCCTCTTATAATACAAAGCCTGAGCGCGTTGCATGACTTAATGCCAGCTCTTTATCATACATCTTCTATAGAACCAATAAATATAAGGGATATGTGTTAGCACATCTTGTTCGTGCTCTGCACCACATTTTTCCTGTATACCGGCAGCTAGCATCCCATCAGTAACCTACGGGCGAGATTTCTTGAGGGGGCTGGCCATGGTTTTTTAACCCACCCTTTCATTCACTTAAGACCCAAAGCAGAAAAGGTTTGCAATCCATATACTGGAATTTGGTTCCACCGAAGTACAAGGACTAAACTGGTCGAGTCCACCGCAGGGTGCGAGATGTTGAGCTTCCTCGACGCCTACTCTGGGTATCAGCAAGTCTATATGGCTGAGGAAGACAAATAAAAAACGAGTTTTATCGCCCCTTCCTTCTGCTACAAGCGGATGCCCTTCGGTTTGATAAATGTCGGCGCCACATTTAAGCGCCTAATGAGCCTCATCCTCAGGTCTCAGTTGGGTCGTAATGCAGAAGTGTACGTTGACGACGCTGTCATCAAAAGCCGCTTGGCAGGGACTCACCCCAAAAACACCTCTTTTTTTTGCATCTGCTGAGCAGAACCAATTACCAGATCCTACTTCTAAGCTCTATGCTCTACTTCGGCCTTGCTCTCACTTATGGGTAGGAAGGACAATAAGCAGGAAGTCATGTTGGCTAACTATTCTATCCAGGCAGAAGTAGTTTTCATAGGAAAGACGGAAGGTTTTGCACGTTGGTTGTATCGAATTTCCCTTTCTAATAGCATACACAAATAGATAAGAAAGTTACAATGATGATAAGGTAAATGAAAACCTTTGATTTACTTTACCATCAGTTCTATCTTATCTCTGTGCCTCCTCTAGCCATTTCATAATTGGATATCGTCATTCAAATCTGTTATGACAACTGTTTGGTAAGCAGGGATTCGAATCAAACAATAAATACCAACTCTAAGTGTGATGGATAGTACCTGGTGCCTAATTTCATGGTATATTTCTTGGCGCCTACCACAGGAAAACCCCTCCTTCTTTTGGGAGGAAATCAAATGAGTAAAGGTTTCTGCCGACGCCCCTCAAGGAACCACTCACTACTCAACTTGAAACCACGGACCTACCTCCTGCTTTTGACTTTCTTCTTTGTCCCAATTCATATCGAGCATGTCTTTCTCCATCTATAGATAGAAATAATATTGGATAGGGGCGCTCAAAGCAAATAGGATTATGTATCTAATACTAATAGGTACTAACCGCATTCAAGATTGACTTGACCTCTTATTTTGGATAGGCAGAAATGCTTACACCCTGGGGGTTTAAAGGGCCCACTCCCTTTGGTTGACTCATCAGGCTCATCACCTTTTGGAGCTCATCCAACAGAAAACTTAATCATAATCATAATCAATCCGTTGCTATTGCTATCTATCGCCATACCTACAAGAGGGTAATTTATCCAACTTCCCCTGGGAGCCAAGCAGAAAAGCAAGTCCTCTAGTTTATGGATGCAGTACACACCTCACTAAACTTAGGAAGAACTAATTCAAGTAGAATTACAAATAGCGAGAAATGGATGAAAAAGGGATCGAGCCTAGCTCGAAAACAGCTGCTCCTTCCCTCTTTCTTGCTTGCTTTGCTCGGTATTCAGTGAAAGATTAGGCTTGGTAATTACAGTTACCAATGGTAAGGATTGGCACGTGAACTTTCCTTTTTATAGAGCTCGAAAAAGCAATGGGTGGGTTGGCTGTGAAAGGAGAGTAGAGTTTTTTAGTTTAGTAAGAAAAGTACTGGGTGAGGCTCCTCACATCCATAACATATTATCTGTACTCTTTTTCAAGCATGCCTCTTTTTAATGACTCTCTTTTTCAACTTAATTGTGTCATTTCATTCTGTTATCGACTAATGGTTGACACTGGAGAAGCATTGAAGGCTCCTTCCATTGATTCCAAAGCCCTGTTTGCTATTACTGAATATTCTGACTCCCTTGTTGTCTTATTGATCTCACCAACCGCAATAACAACATTGCCATTCGGGGTTACGTGAGTCGGAGTATTAAATAAATGGAATATTCCAGCAGGAGCAACCGAACCATCTTCTCGTTGTCCTTCCATTCTTCTGACCAAGAAAAGAGCTCTTGGTCATAAGAATCCAGCCAGAGTTCAAAATCAGAGATAAGAATTGAATCGATTTCGGGCACTTCCCTCAAGCCGAAACCGGAATAGGAAACTTGTAACTTCTAGCCGAGAAGGATAAGAGAGGTTTGTCTTGCTTTGTCTTATAGTGATTGTGTGTCAGGGGTCAGCGAAGAGACGGGACGCTATTGTCCCCGACTACTTGGGCTAGTCTACTAGGACTCGGGGGATGAGACTTGTTTGTGATAGGACGAGAGACCAAGTACAGTGTTCGGTTCAAACTAGGCAACCTCTTCATTATAAGACCGAGAATAATATATGCCCCGTCTCACCACTAGCTAGGGCCACCAGCATTAGGAAAATAAGGAAGAGTCGTATGGCTAAGGAATTCAGGGCTGATAGAGCTCTTGGGAAGAAGTCAGTATCCAGCTTTCTTTCATTGATATCACAATAACAAGCAAGGAAAGGACAGTCTTTAAAGAGAAGATAGGTTTGTTTTTCATTAAGGAATTGCAGCGAGTATTGCTTGTTTCCCAGATCCGGTATCAGGACCTATCGATAGATGGGATGGACCCACCCGTTTGACTCTTATGAATTGATAGTTAGATACTATTGCTAAAGGAAAGTAAAGATAGTGGTTTGTGTTGCAAAAAGCTAGTTCAAGGTCAGGCTCCGTCAAACAGAGTCGTCAAGAATGAAAAGCTGAAAGAATGATGTGTCAAACAGTGATTGCGCATAGAGGTTAGTTAAGTATAGGAACTATTGTCCCTAATGAGAAGTATGCTGCTGTCCCAATAAAAGGATAGTTGGACGGTATCGATTGAGGGAATAGGGATAGGTGGTTAAACGCGATGCTGCGCCTAACTATATAGAACGGTGATCCATGAAGAGAAGTCGGCCAGCTACTAAGTCAGAGAAGTCATCAACCTATTACTAGTGTCAGTTCTGTTAAGAGAAGTCATCAACCTATTACTAGTATTAGTTCTCTTCTTCCTCTCTACCAATTGAAAGTAAGTCTTGATTTTTATAATAGGGACAAAGCAAAGTAGGGTTGTCAAGTACAGTATGCCTAGAGTTCGTAGTGCCCACTAGATATCATTGGCAAGTTATAGAATCTTTCTCTCTTCTGAGATATCATTGGTTAGTGCAGCGAGGGGCAACCATCATTTCTATTGCCCTGTAAAGAAAAGATAGGACAAGGGTCTTGCTCCACCCAATGGAGATAAAGCACGGGGATCCGTTAAGGGCGTATTGAATCGATAAGAAGCACTTGAATTCTAGTGGGCCTGGCTACCCAACACTAGCCCCGGATCATTTATGTATTATCAATTGATAGTAGGGGCAGGCAGGGGAAACTCTTTATATCAGTTAAGTAAACTACTGATTGTATTGTGGGCTGGGATCCTACTTCTATAGCGAAGTAAAGAAGTTTGGAATGCACTATCTCGAAGTAAAGAAGTGTGGCTTGATAGATAAGTTGCACAAACCTTTGAGCTCAATACGATATAGTAGAGCGATTAGTTCATAGACGGGAAGCTCCATTCTTTGAGGTTTCCCCTAGTTGGGGAAACCGAGAAGAAAACCAGTAGGAAGGTGATCCGAAGTCTAGTGTTAAAAGAGATAGTTGCCCGCCTCTTGATGGAGAATTGAAAACATCCCAACGTATCTTTCACTAATTAAGTAGTAGTGATGCGTCGGTACGTCAGCTAGAGAAGAATGCTTGCTTTTCGTATCACTGGTGTAGTGATTGACACGGTCTTCGCATATTGAACAACCTAAGAGTGGAAACACCTTAATCGCTTCTCCAAGCTTATCTATATATATTTATCGATTGAAGCGGAAGGAACGGCTTAAAGAAGGTGACAAGAAGAGAAACTTATTAGTTCGTCGTAGCCAACTTATCATTCCAATGAGAGGTCGAAGTACGATAGAAGTTATTGATACCGATTTAGGCGAGCAGCATAGCCTGGCAGAGCCAGAGGAAGAAGTCCGTCTTGTTAGCGAGTTAGCGAGTAGTTTCCTTTAGATGATTTCCGCGAGCATACTAGATTTTCACGAACGCAGAGGAGAAAGAAAACCAACAACCAATAGGGTGAGGCAACTAACTACCAATCCTTTTATTGAATAGTCGCGGCGTGGGTAAACATAAAGAAGCCACAGAAGAAATCAAGCCAAAGGCTTCTCACTTTCTAAAGTAATAAAAAGTGGATCCCCGCTTCGAGACGCTTGGCGTAGATCTTTGAAAATCGTCAATCGGGTGAGCCAGCTATTATTGAGGGAGGCCAGGTCTACATACGTAATATCAAGTTGCTCTAGTTGCATGTCTTTCGTATGGAAAGATGGGTGTTTTTATCCAAGCAAGGGAATAGAATAGATAACAAACCCCCCTCACATTAAGCCTGGACACTAGCTACCAACATATACTATGGAGTCCATGGCTACCTCGGCGGATGGAAGACCGTAGATTTTCCACTTTCGATGAAGAGTTGAACTCTGACTGAAAGGACTTGACACATTGCCAAGGCGATTTTATTAGCCAGCTGTGGGATAGAGATCTGCGGTAAATGAGCGATAGCCTCTAAAGAGTGCCGAAATAGGACTGGTTCCTTTTTCTAAAGATCCGAGACTGGACATATTGCATAATTTAAAGAAGCCCATTTCATTAGAGGGAGGGAGCCCTTCCTACCTTTCTTTATTTAAGTGCTAGTGTCAAATGAGACAGTTGCCCGCCTTGGAGGGGTTGTAGTGAAAGCTCCGAAGTCCACTTCTTTACCAACTTGAATTCATAAGGAGACCGAACTCTATTCATGCTCAAGTGGACCACGGGTGATGATATTCCGCTATTCTGAAATCAAATAGGAAACGGATGGCGCTTGAGTTTTTTATCTCGGCATGAGAAACTATTCCTCTTCCTTTTGCTTACAATCACCTCAATTCCCTTATAATAAGATAATAGTGCTTGTATCCTGGGTCATGAGGTTCCCCTCTTCAGTCTGATAAGAAGAAGTCAAGGTCTCGGTTCCGTATTAAGTAAAGATAAGGAACCCGCCCAGAGGATTTCTTCAGTTTCGGTAGGGAAGCCACTGGTTCGTATCACGCTATGGTTGAGGGACCTTCTCGGTTCAAAGCTAACAAATAGGTCTCATGTTGGCACTCAATCGCTAAGAGCAGCCAACAACTTAACTTGCAGGCTTTAAAACCTGCTCATACGGTAATGGCGAGGGGTTTTGTGGATCCCTTTCTCTATGAGTTTCGGTTGATAATGACTTAAGGTGAGCAACAAACCTCCAATCACTTTTTCAGGAATACACAGAGAGAACCATCCAGCTGCACTCAACTACAAACTAAAGGAACTCCTAACAAGCAGGGGAATTTCTCCATTGTTACTGGTCGGGACGACCTAAATCCTGTGGTCAGTTCGGACAGGGGCATTACAAACGAGCTATGCTCTATGATTTCGCTTTGTTTACACGGGTGAGTGACCTACACCTTCCAATCTACGGTTTCACCCGCGAGGTAGAACTTTCTCTAAAGCTTATTCTCTCCGTAATACACTTGCGCCTTCCTTTATAACCATGCACTCCCACTACTTCTTTAGGACATGGCTGACTTGCTTATCACAAGTTGTCTCCCGAAAAGGCAAATATCGAGACTGAGATGCTGCTTGGAGTGTTCATTCTCTAGGGCAGAGCTCACTACCACTCATTATCGGAGGGAGATGTAATAATACTGAGCTATTCTTTGATTTCCTTGCTTGCGAGATCAAAAACTGGGTATCGAACAAAGAAATCTGCTCACGGTACCTCTTACCTCAAAACTTCTATTGGATCTGGGATCAGAAGAATTCCAATTTGAATGTGCTCATATCCAACTACCCGAAGGGACGATATCAAGAAAAGCTAAAGGTGCATTGGATGTTTCAAGTTGTTTTGGTTGTGCAGCTTTCGATCACTGTGTCAGCCGAGCTCTAACGCTTCTATAAAGTGAGAAATCATGGTACCTTCACGTCTACCTTTCCCAAGGGCTAGTTCAATTCAAGAGAAATGCAAGCAATCGTACTGGACTCCCGCCGCCTGCTAGGCTCACTATACCAAGTTAACTTCCTCCAAAGTATTTTCATCATCGGTATCAGCAGAGTCACAAGATAAGGCATAAAGATAGTAGCCCATAGCTCCTTTATCAATTTCCTTCTGAAACTTTTCAGGGTCTAACAATGTTGGAGAGGTAGTATTGCTGCTGTCAGAAAGAATAATGGTTTCTTGCCCATTGTGACAAATACTCATTGTTCTGTCCTTCCAATCTAAATTGATTGGACTGTGACGATATAGCCAATCATAACCCAGTATAACATCATTGCTTTCCAATTTCAGTAGCTTGAAGGTGTTTTGAAATGTGTGCTTAATAGTATAAGTAGTATCTGCAGTGTAAGCTCCAGTAGTTAATTGACTTTCTCCAGCCACTTTGACAGTAAACAAATGTTTCTGACTCTCATATCAGTGAAACCCACACCACCATAATCTTTAGGGGTGCATAGGTGTTCCCATCTGACCATGCGAAATTTCTTCTTCTTACTCCCAATAGAAGTTATTTCTTATTGTATCAACTTTTTTTCTGTATTTTGACAGGCAAAGTGTAGCAACCCAGAAGGTACATAGGGACATTTGATAAACATGCATTGATCAATATATCTCTTCCTCCATAAGAGAAATGTTTGCATTGCTAGGAGTCCAACTTCTTTTCTACCTTTTAATGAAAAAAAATCATTAGAAGAGATGTTGTCTTTGCTGATTGGTAATCCCAGATATTCTATTTTTTAGGAAATTTGCCTATCTCACAGTTATATCAGCTACCCTCTGCTCCTCCTCTACACTCAACCCTACTGTGAAAATATCGCTCTTCAAGTAATTGACTTTCATGCCGGACATTTCCTCTAAACAGTAGAGAAGGAATTAGAATCCAGTAATAGACTCCATGTCATTATGCAAAAAAAGCAAAGTATCAGAAGCATATTGCAAATGACTAATCCTCCCTGGTATCAGATGTGGTAACAAACCTCTACTCACACCTGCTTCCTTAGCTCTATCCAGAATTGCAGATAGTGCATCACCTACTAGGTAAAAAAGCAAAGGAGAAAGAGGATCTCCTTGCCTCAAACCTCTGAAAGTAGAGAAATATTCTCGCCAATCTCCATTCATATTCACACACACTTTGTATCCTTCCACTGCTTGTCTAATCCAATCTATCCACCTGCCAGGGAAGTTTTTCCTATGCATTACCTCAGCCAAGAAAGGCCACTAAACTCTATCATAAGCTTTTTCAAAGTCCAACTGAAGCAAAATTCCTTCAGAGTGAGAGGTTTTCAACTCATGCAAAACTTCATGAAGAATTACACATCCATCCAAAATGTACCTTCCAGGAATAAATCCAGTCTGAAGAGAGCTGATTACTTGTCGAGCCAGATGAGTAAATCTAAGTGTCTGAGCTTTGGTAATAGCTTTAAACATAACATTTAGAACACATATGGGTCTATACTGTAGGATACTATTAGCATCCTTAATCTTTGGCAGTAGAGAAATGACACCATAGTTTAGTCTGGACAAGTTCAACCTGCCATGATATAGCTCCTGAAGCATTTATATTAGTATATCTCTCAACTGGGGCCAAAAAGTTCTAAAAAGCTAACAGAGAAGCCATCTGGACCTGGAGCAGTATTTGGTTTCATGCTTTTCACCACCTTGTCTATCTCTTCACTCATGAAGTTAATACAAGTGAGCACTGATTTCTGTCATTCATATAATTCAGAAGAGGAAGGCCGGTTGAGTGCCTTCCGTGTAAGACTATTGAGTTTCCAGCTGATTGCCCATATTTTCCAGGATAGGATTTGTCCACTTGATTGAATTCCTGTCATTGAAGCAATGAACTTGCTAGCCAGCGTGCCAAAAAGGTTGCTGACTTTGGGTACACAGAGTAGTGGCGAGAAAAGGGCTTGCGCCTCAGCCGTTTCGCTTGATTCGGACCTTGTGGTTGTAGTCACAGGGTACAAAGATAACCCCACAACCATTTGTTGTATTTTTTAAGTCAATCACTCGTAGTATGTGCTAGAATGAGATGAGATCCAGCTCAAAGGTGAAGACCTCATTCTTTGAACCCTCCCGGGCAGTTCCTGTTCTAGCTTCTCTATCTCTAGCAAGTGATACGAACAACACAACATCTTCTCCGGTCGTAGGTCGGTAGGGCTTGCCCAGGCTAAGAAATGGAATAAAAAATTCCCAGTTTCTTGACTGTTTCTGAATTTTCCATGTTGCACTAAGTTACTTACGGATGTATGCATGCAGTCCGGGGACACTTTGGGGTGAACACCCATCTGAACAAGTAGGGTAAATAGTTCAGCATTTAGGCCGTAACATTTGGCAAAAAACGAATCTTAAACCCAACAAGTGCTCTCCGAACCAAGCTAGATAGTCTCCTATCACTAGGCTCACCAACGAACCTGGACTTTGATTCTTTCTTATTATTCTAACCGGATATAAAAACCATAAGGATTGTTTCTAGCCGAGAGTTCCCATATGACAAAAGCGCTCTTGGGTGGGGTGGGCCCTCATTCGCCAGGTCTTTGAGTGCCCGTCGTACCACGTGGTTGGTACACTAGGCTGATAGATACTTTACTTTAAGTGATCTGGCACCTTCGCTAGTCAAAGAGTAAGCGACTTCTATTAGCACCGGACCGTCGAGTCGAATTTCTCGTGTCATGTGCAACGTCCATCAATGGTGGTTCATTAATGTCCATAGATTTAGACTCCCCTTCCCTTATATGCAAAAGATCGAGAGGGGCCCAAACCCAATCTGAGAACGTAAACAGAATTCGACTCACTCTCATATGGCTCGCCCTCAAGCCCTAGGCGAGTCGGCCGGGTCTTTCCCTCTTGTTCTGTTTCCGCCACGATAAAGACGCACAGAAGAACTATGGTATGCCCAGCGCGTGGATGATCCGTTGAGAGTGTCCCTTGTCTCGGTAGGGAACACTACCTATTGTCTTGAAAAAAAAGGTCAGTGCTACGGTCCCCTATTGTTTGATCCAATATTGACCGGTGCGGATCACGTTCTACTACCTCCGGTCCGTGGTTCGACCTCCCATAGTGGTCCTTGCTTTTCTTTTTGAAAGCTCCGCGGGGCCAATTTTGCGTACTTGCTCAGCGTGCCCCTTTTTGTCGAGTGCCCCGCCCGGTTCACAGGGCTGTTGGCCTACCAAGCAAGCACTTACCCGCTGCTCCTGCCGCCTGCCAAGTGGGCTCCGCGCTCGTTATCCTGACTGTTCTCTCTGCTGGGCCCTTTCCTATTGCTCTAACCATAAGCTATGGCAATTCCAGCTCGCACCCACTCTGGCCCGCCCAGCGAGGCCTGAGTGAGCTCAGTGGTCAGCCCCTGACATTAGGGTCTTTCGCTTTTGCCAAATCTATAGAGATATTACGAGTCCTCCATCCCAGATTCCCTCGCCGCGGCCATCTGGTTCACCGGTAGTAACAAAAAGTCTCATGCTTACGTTACAGTGACTGATATATAAGTATGATCTCGGACTACGAAGACCCAGTCGTGCTTCTGGTTTCCATTCTCATCATCATATTGAAGGAAACTCCTCGTGCTCTGCCATAAGAACTTGGAGTCCGTATCATGGTGAAGGTAAGGTAACGCTGTGATTCTTGCTCAAAAAACTGACCGAACACGTTCGAGTTATTGGCTCGTCCGCCCCGGCAAGATTCATGAGTCGCTCGTTCAACTATCCCTCGGAGACACAGTCGAGAAGTGCCATGCATGGTCGCCCCCCCGTCCTTTCTTTCTCTCAGTCCCACCAGGGTGGGCCCCTCTGGGGTAATAAAGAAATGGATAAAAAAGGGGACTTCTACTACGGGCTATGCCACCCATTACTTATGAGGGAAGTCGCATCCGTCCCATCGCAAGCACCTACGATGTCATGATCACATTGGTTTACCCTTTTTTGGTAGTTCAACGGACGGTCACCCCTCCAACAAGAAAAGGTAGAAATATGGAAACTTCTCTGCCATTTAGATCGGAGAATTTATAGAGGAAATCGGGTTTTAAATTTCCAAAAACTACACGATTATATAGCCAAAGGGAATATGCCACGCTTAAAATCATCCCAAGCGCAGCTAATGTGGCTACTAAGCTATTTCTTTGGAAAGATCCTACTAAGATTAGAAATTCCCCGATAAAGCTGCTAGTGCTAGGTAAACTCATATTGGCTAAAGTGAAAAAGAAGAAAATGGTAGAGAAATTCGGCATGGTGCTCACTAAACCTCCATAATATCTAACAAGTTGAGTCTTATGTCGGTCATATAGAACACCAACACATAGAAAAAGGGCTGAAGAAACCAGTCCATGACTTAACATAAGTAAAATGCCACCTCCAATTCCCTGTATGTTCGATAGAGCCTAATATTCCCCCAGAGTACGCCGCTTACCCCCCGAACCGTACAAGATAGTTACCACCTTTCATATGGCTTTCTAACTCCACTTCTTTTTCTGGTCGTTCCGCTCTGTCGGATCGATGGTAGTCTCAGAGATTTGGTAACCTCCGACATTTTTTACAACATGCTTCCTGCTTCCGTTTTGAGTTGCGCATCTTTCTCCCCGAGGCATACTATAGTATCACATCGTAAACCCCCACCCCAACTCTATCTTCCTTATCAGTGAACCGGAACGTAGTGCATAGGTACTCTTCGATGCTGCGAGGACGAGATGAGGTGACATACTACGATCACGCACTGAATTTCTGCCCTCCGGCTCGGCATATGGAACCTCTCAGCTGCTCCCTCGGGATAGGTAGGCCCACCCCCCTTTCCCGAGAGGCGGCCGGGCTGTGTTTCCCTTGCGGCCACCCAGTGGCGGCAGAAAACGAAAAAGGGTGGGCTCCGCGCGGTTTGCGTTTTATTATAAGGAGAGAGCTTTTAATTCTCTTATAGAAGCCCGCGCCCACGCGGGTAAAGCCCAGCGAAGCTGCAGGGAGCACTAAGCAATGGAGGGATGAGGGCGACTACGCCCACGGGTTGGACCACACCACAGGCAAAAGTCTTTCCACGATAAGAGAAGGGTGACCGGAACAAGAAAAGGGAGCTAGTCGTTGGGGGGAAGACAAGGCTCGTTCCGTGCGACTCCACAGAAGAGTTCGCGCACTAGAAAAGGCAGCCAGCTTAAAAACGCTAGCTAGATACTTTTGTAGCCTTATTTAGTTTGGTTGCCTACGCTTGCTCTCTGGCGCGCTACGGCAACATCCCCTGCTTGCTTCTTTCTGGTCGATGCGGAGCTCGCAGCCTCCCCACCCTTGCTTAGCGTTCCACTTGTGATCCTGGAGGATTTGGAGAAATGCGCCCGACCATGAAGAATGGATTTTGTATTTTCCTTCATGTGAACGGCCCTATCTTGTAAAGAATGGTTTTTCGTGCTATAGACCACGTTGAGAAAGACCAACCAACAACACAAATAAAGACCGTTCCATTTGGGTACCTCAAAAGGGAGGTGCTCCTTATGATGCTACGGACGGCTGTCCGAAGTGCATGCAATGACGGGCTCGGATAGGATTGGATTGTGCGCGCCGGGCCCTTCGGGTGTCGATATTTTGGCCGACCTTAGCGTATATACTATGTTATGCGGCCGTAATATTTTGATACCTTCCACCGCTGTTACGCCAGAAATCCAAGGTCCCACACGAGCTCCTGTTCTATGACGTGGTGGCAGGACCACTAGGGGATTGGCTCCGGGTGTAGGTAGGGTCAAATCCGCAGGGGTCATGCAAATACATAGGCCCCTTCCCTTCTGCCAAGTTGTTTAGAAGCACTTTCCGTTCTACGGTCCCTCAGAGCGAAGGGTTAGGCAGGTAGTATGGGCCCTCTGACTTCCAGCTATGTGATGTGTGCGACTCCCGCGAAGCGAATGAAGGGAAGCTCTTCGAGCTTTCTCCGCCAGCGGCTTATGTAGTGGTCAGCATTCCTACATGCTCCGACTGATACCCACTGAAGATTATATGAGGGGTCTTGGAAACTGTTGTGACGCTTTGGTGACGAAGGTCACCGGGGTGACTATGGAAGGATTCTGTGGTAGTCTCTGACTCCCTCCAACTCAATGAATATCAAGAACATGTCGTGAGTATGGGGGTTTGGCCGACTACTAAACTATTGGCTAGGGCTTTTCTAGTTATAGCTTCTATAGTGAGTGGCCCTTCCGCTTTGATCTAGTTGTAGTTTGTATTGTACTAAACTGAACACATATCAAAGAAAGGCGATCAATCAATAAGTAGTTGCCCTTCTCCGGTCTGGGAAAAGCAGCGAACTCGTTAAACTAGGGGCTTTTTTATTCATGGTCGCTACTGTTGTATTGTATATTGTCGGGGGAAACTACTGCTTTTATGACACCTTGCTTCCTCGTCTTGCTTCTACTTTTCTTGTTTGCGCGAAGGCTTAGAGTCCTTTTCGCTAGGTCCAAATTCGTCAAAGCGAAAGATCTGATCCAACGGAAATCCCGCATATTGAGCGCAGCTGATATGTGGCTACTAGGCGCGATCATCCCGCATGCCATAAAAAATACTTCTTTTTTTATGGCCCGTCATATAAAGATAGAATAGATATGGATAGAGAGACATTCTATTGATTCACGAAATGGCTCGTCGATCCAAATGAATCATTCTTCTGGTCTCTCTCTGCCCCCCCCCCCCCCCGCCCCAAAACTGACCCACAACACAGCGCCCATTCGTTTCGCGCGCGGGAAGGCAACGAAGTTCAGTTCAAAAGACCGCAGCAGAGTGGAGCAGCCGCGACACGAAGTTCCTTACCTTAGCTGGATCTCGCTGGTGCCACCTAAACGGTAGGTATAGGCGGCGGATGTCTGACGTTTGGAGTTGTCTTTCGTGCACCTGTCCCCAATAGAAGAATGAGTGATCCCTTCCCCTGCGTATCATGGCCTTACCACTAGGTCCCCGATGGCCAGCGGGGGATTCGGTATAGCAGCTCACATTTGCTTGCGCTTCGCGTTCCCATTGGACTGGACACGTGTTAGCTGTTGTAAGTATGGTTACGAAAGTGACTTCGGTTTGCCAGTTCAGGCTCAACTCCTCGCTTTATGTTAGCGAACTTACAAGTCGGGCCGGGGCTCCACGCTCTTTCTTTCTATGTGGGACGATGCCGGGGAATGTGTCGAGGCGGCGAACAACAACAAGACAACTAACTACATTTGCTTTTTCCCTCCATGAGATGAGCCAGTGCATTGGACCGATGGATAATAGAACTGAGCTGGCCAAACGCTTGGGCGCTCTACATACGATGTAGAAAAAATCAGATACATATCGATTTCTTTCATCCAGAATAGATAGATATCTTGTATCATCAATAGATAGAAAGAGGTCAACCCTTATTATTGATAGAAAACCTTTCGATCTATCAGAACAGATCAGGCCATCTATCAATCGATTTGAATCATCTCGCTTTTCGTTCATTTCAGCCATGCCATAATAGCCGCCACAATAAGAAAGAAGCAAGCGAAACAGCTAGAAGCGCTCGCTTCGCCGCGCCTAACAATTCTTATTCACGGGAAAGCCAACCGAAAGATTCGATTCGGACTTCGTAGAGCCGGTGCTGCTGCTGTCTGCGTAGGGCCGTCCCCCACTCTCGTCCCGGGGCGCTAAGGGGTTTTGTTTTAGGAACAGACGGTGGTGTTCTGCTGACGCCTCGAATTGACGCTTTTGTTGCGACATGCTAAGTTTTCTCCCCTATTGCTAGTAGGTTGATGGGTCGCACGCCCAGCACACATGTTTTGGCCTTGCTTGTGTGTCTATAACTCAAAATAGGTGACCTAACGGCCGCCACCCAACTAAACATACCAATAGTCACCAAATTCATATGGGCTACTGAGGAGTAGGCAATGATCTTCTTAAGATCGATATGTCTTAAAGTGGTCAAGGAAGTATATATTATAGCAATCGCGCTTAGAGTATAAATGAAAGGAGTGAAACAAAGTGTCGCTTCGGGAAACATGGGTATTGAAAATCTTAAAAACCCGTAGGTTCCCAATTTTAAAAGAATTCCTGCCAAGATGACGGATCCAGCCGTAGGTGCCTCTACATGGGCTTCGGGTAACCAAATATGAACTGGTACCATAGGCACTTTGACGGCAAAAGAGGCGAAAAAAGCAATTAATAGAAGGATTTGGCGCCGCTCACTAAATTCAGTGGTTAATAAAATTTGTAAATCGGTGGTTCCTGTTTGGAGAAGAATCAACAGAATAGCTAATAGCATAAAACGGATCCAAGTAAAGTATATAGGAAAAACTGATATGCTGCCTTGATCTTTCTTTGTCTCGAACCCCATACCCCTATAATGATGGTAGAGTCAGGGGTGGTCCCAAAGCGGAATTGGCCGGTGGTAGTTGGTCGAAGCTCCAGTGAGTAGCCACTCCCTTCTCAGGGAACCGTACATGAGACTTCCGCACCATACGGCTCCGTCCCAAGCTTCCGTCGTCGGCCCTTGTCATTAGACCACTATGCTTGTCTTTTCCGCCTTAACTCTCGAATCTTTTGCTTCTCGGGTGGAGGTGAACAATGCTGCTTGCGTAGCGGGAGATGCCTGCCCGTCGTTTAGGCTTGCTTCCTGACCGAAAGAAAGCTAGCCGGACTAGTGGTAGGGGACCCGACCGTAAAAAACCCTACCATATTCTCGAACCCTCTGCCAAGCTCTACCCTGCCCACATTTATTTGGAAGCGGGCCAAAGAAATGTCTCCACCTGCTGCCAACAGTGTTTCTTCGGAATTCTACTGAACGGGTCGATCCTCCCCTCAGTTTGTTTTAGCAACTTATCCTAAGGTCTCTTCGCCAAGAACTCTCCGGCAACGACAGAGGAACTAACCTGCCTGCAGTGGTGGGGCGGCTTTTTTTTAAATAAGACCTGGACGATTATCCCTACCCTCGGTAGCTTACGAGTTTACGTCCATCCCTGGTCGGGTACAGTTTCCTTTATTTTTATCCCTTGTAGCCGTTACCCGAATTCGCAGAAGTGTGTCCACACCCCCCTGACTTGACGAGGAATCCATTCTCGTGAACAAACACACCCCCTACACACACCTAGGAGCACCCCTTCCTGCGTATCCATACAAGACCTGAGTAGGCGGGTCGAGGTCCTACGAGGTACCCACTACTCGGAGTACCCTCCCACCAAAAAAAGATGTGTGGTTCGGTGGTTCGACCAGAAATGCTATGCTTACGCACAAGACTACCCCTCTTCCCGAAAGCTTCATGGGGACCTTTACTACTTTACGACGACGCGGACCGCCCGTAGGGGGTTTACTGCACAAGGCCCCTGCAGAGGAAAAGCTTGATCCCAGCGAATAGAAGATGCTCAGCTCCGCACAACATAGGGATTGGTACGCTTTCGGAAAGAACATAGAATAGTAGAGGATCCAGCATGTAGGACACGGCGATCATTAGAAATTCATGAATTAGAAATGCTGTAATATACTCTTTCCCAAAACTTCTCATACCAGACCAACCCACTGAAATGCAAATAGGGATCCGAAATGTGGTCAATATCACGAAGAATAATGAAAGACCGTCTATACCCATATACAAATGGATGTTTTCATAAGGAAGCCATCGAAGGCTTTCCACAAATTGAGATTTGGCCGTAGAAGGATCGAATTGTATCCGAGGAACCGGGGGATACAAAAAAGTAATAAGAGAAACGCACAGACCAATCAATCGTATCGGTCTTATTGAATAATTTGGAATGAAAAGAGGAGTAATGCTTCCTAGCACGGGACAGAGAATAGGACCACTTAGATCAAAATAGCATTCACAGAAATGTTCTAACATAGAGTAGAATTGAACATTGAAAAGATTAGTTGACAACAGTCAATCAAAAGATAGGGCGCCAAATTACTAAACAATAGGGGTCTTTCTGTGCAAGTCAGCTGAACACCGTAATTGATGAGTGAGTAGGTGGGTTAGGTGCACCCCTCGCCCAGTGGGAAGTCATGAGGCTAGCCCCCCCCAGAATGAAGAAGTAGTGGCCCCCCCTGCCCACCCACGTATGCGCCTTTATTTAGATTCTAACTAAATATTATACTGAACTTTATCCGGGAATCTTTCTAAAGAATCCATCTGGCAAAACGCAATTTGTCGATTTCAATCTAAGGTGCACCTTGCCTTTTTCAGGTAGCTTTGTTACGCCTATTCAGCTAGGTGGGGCATTGGTCATAGCCGAAGTCGAAGGGAAAAATAAGTTAATGAGATGATGGTGCCATCAAGAAGTTTTCAACGAACGTAGTAGCGGCCAAAAATGAAACTCTTGCATGAAAGACCAGATTTGATGCAAGATGAATGGCGTTGGGGTTTTTCAAATGAAACCCGCTATCGGAAAGTCACCAACGGAGCCATACAATCTATCTAGTAGTGTGCCATGGCACGGTACTCTGCTTCGGCAGTGGAAGGAGGAACTATCTATTGCTTTTATCTCATCCAAGATAGTGTCTCATCTCCCCATAAAATAGATAAGCCTGTAGTTGAGCACCTATCTGAAGGCCCAATCGGCATCAGTAGTTGCAGGCAACTCTAAAGAAGACGATGACGGAAAAAAGGACGGCTCGAGAAAAGGTACCTCGAATATATCTAAGAATCCGATGAACTGCTGCAAAGTGAACTGACCGGAGGGCAGCCATGAAAGGATGACTTTCTTAGGAAAAGCCATCTAGGCAAGAGATCGTCAGATAAACCAAACTGCCGATGTATTGTCTGTACTGCGTCGGATCAGATAATGGTGAGCCATCAGTTGGACGGAGATTAACGTAAAGCTCCAAGGGAGTGTCAACAGTCTTCTCATCATTGAGTTGAGCTCGAGTGATCAATTCATGACGTTATTTGATCTGAGATACCAAATATCCACGAGGAGAATGTGCGACCTCCAAGCCAAGAAAAGGCTTAGGGCGTGTCAGCGCCTTCATAGCAAATAATTGATGAAGGCGGCACTTGATCAGCGATATTGTAACGGAGTAATCACCAGTCAGTTTGATATCATCAACATACAACAACAGAATAGCACGTCCTCGAGGATAAACTGATACGAACATGGCCGAATCATGATCACTCCGAGCAAACCCTGCCTGGATAACATAACCACTGTGCTGAACTTCAAAAACCGAAGCTATCGGGGCTTGTTGAGACAATAGATCGCTTTGCGTAAAGGACAGACAAGAGAAGAAGTCAGAAGGGCAGGTTCTCTTTCATCTGTCTTTTCCAGGTGCGCATCTCCATCTACTAAAAGTAGGGGTGGTTGCCATAGATAGATTGGGTCATTCGTAACCTGAGCAATAACGGATGCTACTACAGTAATAACGGAACTAACCCATGCTACAGCAGAAACTACAGCTATATGTGGCGTCCCCACGCGCAGCTTTGTTTAACAAGCATCACCCTTCCTTTCTTTTCAAATGCTTCCTCAGTCAATCAACAGCTTATTTGATTCCTATTCTTATTAAACATCTGATATAGATGGTGGGAACAATGAAGCAGATTCTTCATCTGTAGGTTGCAATCCGTATGATTTCTTTTCTCGATCTCTTGCTTGTGTTTCACCTCGCACCTAAGCATCACGTTCCTAGGGATAGAGACATCTGCACTCTAATGCAATCATAGTACTACCAGCATGGTTACATCATTCTGCGGGCAAGCTTCAACTTCAAAGTCACCTGATTTGGCACCAGCCAAAGGAGTAGGAACAACAGCTGGGGAAGCACCATTACCATCCATGGGATGCTTTGTGAACAGCCCCCTCTGTCCAATACCGATACCTGTCAGATTCCATAGCTGATGAATCTCTTTCTTTTTCTACTCTTTCCCTGTCATGCAAGACGCTTTTCTGGCACAAACCTAGTAGTTATTTCTCCTGCTGATCTTGGGTGAACTGATGACACTGATGCTCCAAGACCAAGAGTTTTCACAGCCAAAGCTATTGAAGCTGCTCCCTCCCATGAATCACAGCTTTCTGGATGCACTGCTTGAACACCATGAAGCAAGATAGAGAAAAAACTCCTATCCCAATTGATCGAGCTGAACCCACCCACCGCCGGGCAGGTGCATCAGCCTCTTCTTTCTAGTTTCCGATAGGGCTACCCGCACTAGCCTCTGACCTCTACTCCAAAACCTGAACTTCACAGATCCGAAGCCTAAACCTTCACTACTTCCATCACTTCATAGAGCAGGTCTTGTTTTCAAACTTGCTTTCGGGTTAAGTGCAAAAAATCAATTCAATATTCCTGTCATTGAGGATCTATTAGATGAGCTACATGGTGCACAACTGTTTTCCAAACTTGATTTGAGATCAGGTTATCATCAGATAAGAATGAGAAGAGAAGACATTCATAAAACAACTTTTAGGACATATTTTGCCATTATGAATACTTAGTAATGCCATTTGGACTCACTAATGCACCTGCTACCTTCCAATCTTTAATGAATCATGTTTTTTGTCTCCGGAAATACCTTTTGGTATTCTTTGATGATATTCTAATATATAGGAAGACGAAACAAGCTCATCTCAAGCATCTCAAGTTAGTCCTGGACATTCTAAGGTCATAAAAACTATATGCTAAGATTAGCAAATGCAGTTTTCCTGTCCCTCAAGTGGAGTATTTAGGGCATGTTATCTAAGGATATGGTCTATCTACAGACCCCTATAAAATAGTTGCCATCAAAGAATGGCCAGCACCTAAGACTATCACTCTGTTGAGGTGTTTTCTTGGTATGGCTGCAGAAAAAGAAGATTTGTCAAGAATTATGGGATCATTTTTTTTACTTCATGACTGTCTAAAAAAAGATTCATTCCAGTGGTCAGATGCTCAAATTGAGGCCTTCATAACATTGAAGAATTGTCTGGTCACTGCTCCTGTTATGGCTTTGCCTGATTTGACCCTACCATTTCCTTTTTAAACAGATGCATCAGGTCAAGGTATTGGTTCTGTCCTCCTGCAACAAGGCAGACCAATTGCTTATTTCAGTAAAACCCTTGGACCCAGAAATGCAGCTATGTCAACTTATGATATGGAGAAGCTTTAGCTATTTTTGAATCCTTGAAGAGATGGCACCACTACTTTCTTGGTTCCCAATTCTTTTCTTGATCAAAACTAATCAACAGAGCCTTAAATACATCACAGAACAAAAAGTCTCTGAGGGCATCCAGCACAAGCTTATGTTAAAATTGCTTGAATTCAATTACAAGATTGAATACAAAAAAAAGAAAACAAGGTTGCAGATGCTTTGAGCAGAAGAGATTCTCTTATGATGGCAGTCACTGCAGTTACTCCTGCTTGGGCTTCAACTATAGAAACCAGCTACACTAATGATGATCACTGCAAATCTCTGCTTGAGAACCTCACTGTATCAGCCAATGCAGCACCCCCTTATACTCTTCATTCTGGCATTTTGAGATATAAAGGAAGAATATATGTGGGATCAGATGCTGTTCTTAAACACCAAATCATTGATTCACTTCACAACTCTCCCATAGGAGGCCATTCAGGCATTGTGGCTACTTATCAAAGGGTAAAAAAGCTATTTTATTGGCGCCAGGCTAGGAGATTGAAACTTTTCTACATGAGTGTGCAGTTTGCCAGAGAGTCAAGGGAGAGCATTGCCACTACCCTGGTCTCCTAGATCCACTGCCATTACCTACTTCTGCTTGGACAGACATCTCCCTGGATTTCTTTGAGGGTCTTCCCAAATCATTGGGCAAAGAAGTCATATTGTTGGTGGTGGATAGGTTCACTAAATATTCTCATTTCATTCCCCTTGCTCACCCTTATACAGTACAATCAGTCTCTCATGCTTTCATGGATAATGTTTTTAAGTGGAGTGGATTGCCAAAGTCAATAGTCATTACCTTCGATCCTGTTGCCGTTTGAGTCATTTAGAAACTTTATTATGTTCTTCTTTTTTCTCCGTTGCAAAATGATGTGATGAAAGAAGCTCGTATTTCGGTCTCCATGGCGGAGCCAATTAGCCCTTCCTCTTTGCAGCCATTAATCCGAGTGCAAACTCTCCCAATTAAGTGTTGGAAGCAGTCGCTCCTATCCACACCTACCAGGGAGGGGAGCCCCAAGTATTTGTCAGTGAGCGATTCGGTGACAATATTCAGCATGTTGCATCCCTCTTGTCTGTCCCCCTATCTGTCTAAGGGTCCTTGGTAAAACTTTCTTCATTGAAGGTCGTACGTGGGTATCCATCTTATCTACGATCTGCGGGTCGTCCACATGACCAAAACAAAGGGTACGAAAGCAGTGAAACTGATATATCTCTTGAAGGCGATCCCACCGGTCCTATTTATTAAGTTGCAATGGCGAGTATCTTTGGACCCCAAAGAGTTGTATAAGTTGGAAAATGGAGATTTGCCTGTGGCATTGGCCGTTGGGCAGCTAGCTATTGCATTTGAATGCTCCACAGAAAGAACCCGTAGGTACTATTACGACAGGTGGCTTCAAATCCAGTTTGTTAGTCGTTTGCATCTCGGTTAACAAAAATAAGCTTGAATCCCTCCATTCATAGATCAATCAGCTAAAGTTGTTAAAACAATGCCCCGGTAAAAAGGTAGCAGCAGGTCGTTCTTTCTTACTCGAAGTTGCACTCAGGTGCTGCCGTTTTAGAGCTAGGCGATATTCTCTGTGTAAACCAGTATCATATCTGTTCGATATGGACCATTCTATAAGTATAGTCATTTCAGTCTTCCTCAAAGGATCTCCAATCTATTGTGCAACCTTCCCTTCGAAACGTACCCCACACGAATACTTCTACACCTTATCACAGCTCCAATCCCCACAGGCATCTGTCTCTAGCACAAATCTTTTACTCAAATCAGGGAGAACCAACACAGGGGCCTCAATTAAAGCTTGCTTGAGAACATCAAAGGATTGCTTTGGCTTGTAAACACAAATGGTACTCCTTTCTTTAACAAGTTCGTGAGAGGTCTCCTAATTATGTATATACAGGATGAGTCACATCTTGACCGGAGCCATGCGGAGCACAAAAAGTGAAGAGAAAGGATTTGTTCACCACTTTAAGCCAAAAGATAGAAATGAAAGCTGTTCCCATAGAATGAGATTAGATCCTGCAAGTGAGCTATTTATATCAAAGCTTACAAGAAACAAAGTAGAAACGGGAGCTTTCCCACCACGGCATCCGACTCTTCTCTTCCGTAAGCAAAGGGGCTTTCAACGAGATAGGGAGCTGTACAATTTCATCCGTGGGTGGGGCTGGCTACGCTTGCTAGATTGGATAAAATATACGTGTCCTACGCTAGGCGGAATCGTTGTTTCACTCCTCCAAGCATTCCCTGCCAATGGGTAAAGCCTTTATCTATCACTTCGGTCGAAGACATATTAATTACCTTTTTTATCCTGGGACCCTTGAAAGCTCGCTTCCCTTCCTGAACTGAGGGAAACCGGTGCCTGAGAGATCCGTTATCTGCAGTATTTGAGCTTGATTGCACATCTTTTCCTACTCATACATGTGTTTTTGCATGCTTGAGACCTCCTCTTTTGCCTGGCTATCCGAGGAAAGATGTCTTATGAGGTGGGTTGGACAACGTACGTAGTGAGCCTGCTGCTATCAGTGTGAAGATGAGAATCTATCTTTCTTTTCAGGATTTAGTGTGTGTGTGCTTGTTCTTAAGGGAACGTGCAAATCACACAATCATATCAGGATGGCTCCAATGGGTGTGATTTTTGTTTGTATTGATCACTTATCCACGCTATAAGAAGAAGGGCGTCATGGAAGAGTTTGGGGTCCAAAGCCACACCTTCTTTCCCCCATAGGAACAGAGGTCAGGAGCTGCCGGCAGGGCGCTGCATTCAATATGACTGATGGCTCAAGATAAGTATGAGACGTACTTGAGAAAGATAATTTATGTATTTCACTATTTCGAATACCTAAACTCCAGCGGTGCTAATTTGCTAATGCAAGCCTTATCAATAATACCAACACGCCGTTTGATCCAAGATTAGCAACCTCTCTTTCTCTCATAGAGGGAACCTCACTGACGCATTCAGGGCTCTGCAGTTGAAGCGTTCCTACCATCCATATATAGGGAATCCACACCGTCAGCTTGTCGATCCAGGATCGCCTAGGATCGGGTGGAAGGTCGGAGAAGCCAGTCTTCAGTGGTGCTTCCATGGCAGTTGGATAGTAGATCAGAGAGGCAGGCTAGTAGAATATGGAGTTGTTTTCGTTCTCTTGTTATTCTTTTATGGCTATAAGTATTTCTGTCTTGGATTCGTTTGGCCATTAGGTTTGAATTGCCTTCTCTTTCTGTCTTCCATTTGAATTCCATGATTTATCCTGCTATTTGGAGAGTAGTTGATATGGTCTTTCTTGGGTTTGGCTTTCAAAGTGCAGTTCGAAAAGAGTGAGTTGCTGTCAATGGCTGGAATGGAATATATAAATAAGATGGAAAATATGGCTTTCTTTCCATCTACCTATTTGAAGTAGTAAGCTTATCTTTTAGGTGGGAATAGTTTACAATCAAGTTTGAAAGCATTAATGAAGTGAGCCTATTACATCAAGTTCTTTTTTGACCTTTTCATTTGAAAGTAGCCATAGGCAAGGAAGGCTACCTATTGATACGGAAAGAAAGCCATCTCTGGCTATTCTTTTTTAGGGTGGAAAAGAGTGCTCCATATCCATATATGTGCTTGGAGGGAAGGCCACATCATTAATTGTATTCTTTTTCGAGGTCATCCTCTTCATCCTGTGTTAGTAGTGCTAGTTTTTAGTTTTTAGTACCTTACGGGTCTATAGAAAGGCTTAGAGGATCCTAAAGTGTCAGTTTATGTTGGAATTGCTTTGCTCTTTTTCAAGCAAATAAGCTTGAAAGAAAGTGCTTTTATTTGAGTTGAAATGAAAAAAGAAATCGTCTATCTAGACAGAGTATGTGTATTATTCGGTCCATGCTTGCCCTTCTAGGCCCTTTAGATCTATATCTATCTTACTATTGAAAAGGGTTTTAGGAGGAGCAGAGCAAGTCGCGTTTACAGCCAGCAGTTCTTATGGGTGTAACCCCCTCTAGTATTCCAATAATCTCCTTTCCTCCAATATGTCACTAGTATTCAAGTATGCGGCTCGTATTAGTATGCCAGGCGTTCGAGAGACCAGAATTCTTTTCATAGCCTTCCCTTCAATATGCCATCTTGTGCTCGGGGAGCACTCCTTCTATCCTTCCAAGCGAGCCTGTGCTCGGGGAGCACTCCTTCTATCATTCATAAAATATGCTTATCTCTCCTTGGTCGTAAAGCTTCGCTTTGCTTTCATTGACCTTGAAATCTGAGAGAAGGCTTTTTCTTTCTATTAAAAGATCACAAATCAGAGTGGTGATCAGTCCTCTTTCAATCCTTCATCTTCTTATGAGTAGCCGCCACAGGGGGTCCTCAGTCTGAATCCTCCACTAGCATTGGACCAACAGTCAGTCTAGCTCTCGCTCTTATCCAATTACCTTATCCTGTCAGGGCAAGGTCGGAGTAGTAGGTAAATACAATTTCTTTTGTTGCATGCGGACCCGCTTGTGAGACTGAAGAAATTGAAGCTAAATGACAATCTTAACCTACTTGCATACAGGATCCTTAAGAAACTGTGGACTTTTGCACCTTTCTGTCTAGCTTGAGTTATCTTTTAGTTCTCTCCCCTCGGCAAAGTGGATAGGAAAGAGTCTTGCTTCCATTCCACTAGCCAAGAATAAGGAGAGTGACTTTCTCTTTTGAACCTCTTAAGCTGACTTGAAAAATAAAAGTGGTACACCCCTCAGAGATATAGGGACCGCCATGCTCGTCCACTTTCTTGATAAACGACTCGATGCATTTTCTCTTCCTTGCCGCTGAGACATATAAAAAAGATCTATTACTAAAAGGAGATTGGGATCATCATGTGGTTACCGGATGATGGGAATAACTAAGCAGAAATTTGGAAATGAGCACGAAATGTCTATAATTGAATTTTCTCATTATTCGTTATTTCCGGGTCTTTTCATTGCATTCACTTACAACAAGAAACAACCACCAGCGTTTGGTGCAGCACTTGCATTTTGGTGCATTCTTCTTCCTTTCCTTGGTCTTTCGTTCCATCATATTCCAAATAACTTATCTAATTACAACGTATTAACCGCTAATGCACCTTTTTTTTATCAAATCTCAGGGACATGGTCTAATCATGAGGGTAGTATTTTATCATGGTATTGGATCCCAAGTTTTTATGGATTCCTTTTTTGTTACCGGGGTCGACCCCAAAGCCATAATGTCTCAAAGCGAAGAGTCTATAGAGAAACTTTGATTTTTTCCTTTGTCTCAAACTTCGTGAAGAACTCCATTCTATCTCTCCAACAAAAAAGTGGGGCTGCGCCCCAGTTGTACACTCCCTTCATTCGGAGAACCCTTGTTGATTGTGAACTTCGTTCGCAAAGTAAGCGTCCTTTTAACGGCCCAACCCTTTTTAATGCGCCGCTTGACCCTGTTTTTAAAATGAGCTTTGCTCTTCTGGGCGCTGGGCGCACCCGTGGTTTGCGAGAAGGAAAACGGACTAATCTTTTGTTACATCTAGCATGAGATGAAAAAGAGAGAGCTTCATCTATCAATGAACAGCAGATTGATGGAGCTCTTTGCATTGCTTTGTTTTTCTCTCCTTTCCTATCAGCGAGTTCCGATCCTTTTGTTCAAAATTTCTTCGTTCGTAGCGAACCACTTGCAGAATCAAATCCAGTTCCACAAGATCCTATATCAGCTATACATCCTCCTTGCATTTATGCTGGAGATGTCGCCAGTGCTATGGGCTTTGGGTTATGTAGATCAAAAATGATGAATGGGATTGTGGCACTCCACTCGCCGCCAATGCGGAAGGATGCCGCCGAAAAGAATGGAACGCTGCTTCGCTCTGCTGGATGCGTCACATCCCATATAAGAAGCTTGCTCTTTACCCGATCATTCAAACATTTTGTGGGCGGCGCGCCTGCTCTATTGTTGCGTAGCAATAGAAGCCTGCTCATGCTGCTTCGGCGGCGCTTTTTTGCCTTCTCTTCGCTCTGGATAGGAGCGCTATTGGACACGGGGAGGGAGCAGGTGAAGCATGTCGTTCATAATGGAAAGAAAGACACCACTACTTCTCCTCTTTGTTGAACCACCGGCGCGAACACGGTGGTCTCTGTCCAGGACCAGGAACCAATTCGAATTTGGATCTTGACATTTCGGTTGTTTTTAACCGTTGGCATCTTGCCAGGAAGTTGGTGGGCTCATAATGAATTAGGTCGGGGTGGCTGGTGGTTTGGGGATCCCGTAGAAAATGCGTCTTTTATGCCTCGGGTATTAGCCACAGCTCGTATTCATTCAGTAATTCTACCCCTTCTTCATTCTTAGACCTCGCTTTTGAATATTTTGACTCTTCCATGCTATGTCTTAGGAACCTTTTCAATTTGGTCCGGATTGCTAGCTCCCGTTCATAGTTCTGCTACAGACGATACACGAGGAAGATTTTTATGGAGGTTCTTCCTTCTAATTACAGGCATATCTATGACTCTTTTTTACCAGATGAAGCAGGAGGCATCGGTCCGTAGAACCTATAAAAAAGAGATGGTTGTGGCGCGAAGTACTCTTGTGCACCTACGTCACTCGGCTCCCGCGCAACCCCGCCCCGTTATGTTATGTTATGGAAGAATTTAGCTTCTTGCTGGGCTGGTTATTCAGAGCCAGCAACTGGCTGCCAGATTTCGTCCCGTCCGTAGCGCTTCGGAAGTCACTCTGGCGTGGCGCTGCTGGATACTTCTGATCAATAGGAATAGGAGGAAAAAAAGCTTATGATGAGCATCTATTGGAGTCGATCATTTCCAAGATCCAATTCTAGTTTCTTATTATGTAGTGGAAACGCCTCACAATCTTCAGTTTTATGCTTACGCTTAAGGGAAGAAATGTTCTTGGTGGATGCAGGCCCTGGTACCCCAAAAATTTGTATGCAGGCCCCACCAGGTTTGAGAATAAGGTGGGATCCAAGAATGTAGTGGCTGGTGAATCACTGATCAAAAAGCGGATTTTTGAGAGATTCTTCATCGATCTAGTGGCCAGTAAATCACTGATCAAAGAGCGAGCAGCCGCTAGGTTTAATGATTTTTTGGGATCCCTGGATGTTGCGGCTGGCAAACCGCTTCTTCTTCCACAAAGATTCAGACAAAACCGAGCTTGGATAGAACTGAAGAAGGTTTGGCAAACGAAGAAAAAGGTCAAAGGGTTTATTATAAAAGAATCAAAGGAGGTTATTCAGTAGCCATCACGGGTTTCATTACTTTTCTTCCATTCAAAAAATTTCTTATAAAAAAAAGGATAGCGAATGATCGATTCACCATTAATAGCATTAAGTCTAAAAGGAGGGATATTGTGATAATAGCGGCAGATCAAACAAGAACTTGATGAAAAGATAGAAAAATATTATGAAAAATACGAAGCCCACCTTAATCCATTTTGTTGAGGAACTTGCACTTATTCCGGCCCTATATTTACATAGCCAAGAAAGGCTCTGGCGATCATGCGTGACTGGCGGAGTGCCTATCGCCCTGGCACGACACTGTAAAATGCATGTTGGGTTGGGCCAGCAAGAAGACTTCGACTAGGGAGACGAAGAATGGAATTGAAGAAGGCAACATAGTCCGTATACATTCAGCACCCTCATTACAACGTTTGCTAAGCATGAAAAGTGGTTGGAGCTATGCTTAGGTGCACAAAAATGCAGGAGAAAGGATGGCACCCAGAGACGAGGAAGGGCGTAGCAAGCGATGAAATGCTTCGGGGAGTTGAAAATAAGCATAGATCCGGAGATTCCCAAATAGGTCAACCTTTTGAACTGCCTGTTGAATCCATGAGCAGGCAAGAGACAACCTGGCGAACTGAAACATCTTAGTAGCCAGAGGAAAAGAAAGGATAATGTTGCTCTTCAGAAAACGCGTATAGTGGCCTTCGTCGATGGGACAAATGCTCCAGTGTATGCGTTACAAGGCAACTAGCATTTTGTCGTGGAAGTTCATGAAAGAATGTTCTTGTTTTTCATTGGAAAAACCAACGCCGACGTCAAGATCAGTCTCCTTTCTCTTTTCGGGAGTAGAGCTGAAAAAGATGGACAGTAACGATCGCGTAATATCAATTTATCGGCCTTGTCATCGAAAGCGGCTTCCAATTGCTCGGAAATTCTCAGCTATATGGGGGACTTTGATGGTGAGCAAAAATAATTGATCAAGAAATTGGTAAACTTTCGCATGATCGATGGTAAAAGAACGAGAGTTCGTGCTATTGTTTATAAAACTTTTCACCGCCTAGCTCGAACTGAACGCGATGTAATAAAACTTACGGTTGACGCCGTAGATAATATAAAGCCAGTATGCGAAGTGGTTAAAGTAGGAGTCGCAGGTACTATTTATGATGTTCCTGGGATTGTAGCCAGGGATCGTCAACAAACCTTAGCTATTCGTTGGATCCTTGGAGTAGCTTTCAAACGACGTATAAGCTACGGGATAAGCTTAGAGAAATGTTCATTTGTTGAGATACTGGATGCTTACCGAAAGAGGGGAATTTCATGTAAGAGAAGGGAGAATCTTCATGGACTGGCTTCCACCAATCGGAGTTTCGCGCATTTCAGATGGTGGTAAAATGATACCACATAAGGAGCTCTTCCTCATTCAGTCATACTCAACAAAAGTAAGAAATGTTTGACCCTGATCCTTTTTTCATCTTCATATAGAAAGAAAACCAGCCTTCCTCATACTCCCCCCTTCATTCATAGAGTTTTGGAGGAATCCACAAGAGGCCTGCCCATTCATAATTGCATAAAAGAACCATTCTTTTTATGAAATGTCTTGTTCCAACCTCACCTCGGGTCGAATGAATATGAAAGGGGGATCAATCAAATCAATAAGCCATGAATGAAGAAGTAGTGGGCCTTTTGCTTTATTTTGTTTGACTCGTGGAGCTGAGAAATCTACTTCAAAGAGAGGGAAAGAGTGCTAGTCCGAAAGAACAAGCAAGGGATGAGTGCACGGGAGCGAAATCCGTTGCGCCCATGCGCATACGTTTTCTTGCTGGGTAATTTCTCAGAAAGTTTTTGTGTTGTTGATTCCTATTCCTAGGTGTTGTGCTTTTTCCCCTATGCCGCCTATTGGTACTAGTGGAGTAGGATTGGCCTGTAATATAGAACCTATAGGTGGTGTAACCTTTCGCTCAATACTCAAATCTACAATTGAAGCATCTGAGGCTACATCAATCGAGGATACACGACATAAGGAATTGTTAGATCTCCAAATTGAACTTCGCCTTCACCAAGCGTGGGTTTTCAATGGTCCTAACTAACAGTTGGCAAGCGATCCCCTATTCTGCATCCCGAAGATCAGACGGCCCAGAGCCGGAGCGATCATTCCAGCAAGTTACTCAGCTTGAGTTTTTCAGTCAATCAGTAGATTGTGCATTTTCTTAGTCTTTTGGTCCACGTCTTCATGACTTATAGAAAGGGTTTCTTTCTTTTACAAGATCATGGAAGCTTCAGAAACCATCCGAGATCTTCTGGAAACAAGAAATGTTGCATCAAAGGGTTCAGTGGTCATATCATAGTGAAATCAAGTTTCTTGATTTAGTCGATATCAAATTCCCAACTTAGAAATTAGAAAGGACTAAGATTCTACTTCTTCCTCAAATACTGGGAATGTGGATTCAAGTATGATATCACTATTCCACAGATCTCAAAGAAAACGAATTGAACAAGTTTGATGGCTGGAAGAAGATAGGAAATATTCAAACATGTATTGCATTTCATCGATCTCACCATTTGTTCAGTGCCGCATAAGTACTGACTTCTTGAACAGATACCGGTACCGGTCATGAAGGCTTCGCCCTTCTCAAGTCAAGTGCAGAAGCGAAATCTGTTGAGCAAGAAGCCAGTGATCCCACAACATCAAAGTGATACATATGACATATTGGAAATTAGGCTTAGTTTGTAGCTATGAATATAGTAATGCACTTATTTATTGATAAATATGTTCTTTCAAGTAGAGCATACTCGGTAGAAAGGAGGTGGCAGAGCTGGGAAGAGGATTATACTTTATCGATTACTTGGACCTGGAGACCAATTATAGAAAGAAGACACTAGCAGAGTGAGTTTTATGGATCTAGTTTATGAGCAGCTTAACTAGAAAAGCAAGCAGAAGGAATAGAAGAATGAAATGCAGAAATAGGGGAAGGGCGGGTAGCATTTTCAAATGCCAGTTTGAGTGAGACAGTTTCTGTCTGTCCCCCCACTTTTAGGTTGTTCTTCCATTCTGCCTTTGTCTTGCTCTAATCTACCTGACTTCCTTCCTTTGTTCTTCCATTCTACTTTGTCAGATTCTGATCATCAGTTCTTATTGATCCCATTTTAAGGACAAATCCTGATGTTGGTAAAATATACATGTTGATCAAGGCCAAGGACAGTGAAACAGCCATGAAAATATTGAAGAACGAGGTATGATGATTATTTTGGACTACTTTCTGTTCTTCATGCAAATGACCATATTTTCTGTCTGCAATACAGGTAGAAGATACTGAGTTGTTCAGATGTTTACGGGAAATCCATGGGAAAAACTACCACAGCTTTGTATTAAGCAAGCAGGTTCCAGTCGTTGTTAATTTCAGGGAAGCCAACATTGGCATTGCTCCTGAGTTAGCCAAAGAGATCGCGGAAGAAGTGGATGTTATCGTAAACTTTGCAGCAAATACCACTTTTGATGAGAGGTTCGTGAAGCTATACTAGTCTTGCACCAAGGATTGCTTCCATCACTAAATGTGTAAGTTCACATTCCATAGCAATAAAAGTATTGCAACTTGCAGGTATGATGTAGCACTAGACATCAACACCGTGGGGCCATTCCGGATAATGAGTTTCGCGCAGCGGTTTCGAAGACTGAAGCTCTTCTTGCAAGTATCAACAGGTCAGAATGCCAAATAAGAGTTTCTTGTGGTCGAAATCAAATGGTAACCTGTTTCTATTAATATCAAAAGCTTACAAACAAGCTTTAGCAGTATGTTTGCATGTCATGTTTTTGGCCAAACAGCATATGTGAATGGGCAGAGGCAAGGTTTGATACTAGAGAAGCCATTTTGCTTAGGGGATACCATAACAAAGGGGATAGGTTCCTCAGATTTTTCGGCACATCAGAATACCGTGTTCGATATCGAGGCTGAGATCAAGTTGGGAAGACACTTATGTGTTCACAAAGGCCATGGGCGAGATGGTCATCAACTGCATGCGAGGAGAGATACCGGTGGTAACAATCAGGCCAAGTGTCATAGAGAGCACATGGAGGGATCCCTTCCCAGGTTGGATGGAAGGAAACAGGTAAATGCTAAACCCAAATCTGAGGTTGCGGATGTCACGTATATATGTGATGCATCCTCGTCTGCTTACCAGATAATGAGCTATTTCCAGGATCTAGCAGTGCGTACTAACTTTTGACGGGTTGATGGTGAGGATCAAGTATATGACCTATATTCCTCACTATTAGAGGACTTCAAAGAGGAGATTCCATCATAATCTCTGGAAGCTAGTGTCAAGGAAGCCGTTAGCCGTCACCTTAACTGAAAGTTGGTGAAGAAGTTGTATATGCCTCTTGTCTGTGGTAAGACACAACATAGTGCAGCAGCGGACATCCAGAAGGGGCTTGACTTCATTAGAAAACGTGCTGAAAGCAACAAAGTGGCGGACATTTTTTTTGCATTCCGGGACAAGAAATTCCCAGCCATTGCTAGGCTGAGCCATGTTAGCAAAGAATGGTTTCTCCAACAATATGAGGATAAATCCCTTACTAAAATGGTAGTGGTCACAAACACCTTCCATGTACAATTGAAAACATTAACAATATGAAAGCAAGAATCATCATTTATACTGGGAATGCCTTCCTCTATCGAAAGAGAAAGAGTTGAAGATCTCGAAGGAAAGTGGGTGGATACAAAACCAGTTCATAACACTTGTATTTCTGGTCTTTCAGAATCTCATCGAATACTAGTAAATGCTTTCGAAGAGAAAATAGAAGCACTAGAGAGCTCAAGTTCACTTCATTCATCACAAGATGCAAATGATAATCAAAATGGAGCTAATGAGGAAGAAATCACTTCTACTTCAACTTAAATAGTTCAATACCAACCAACACATAAAGCAATAACCAGATAGATAGAATGATAACAGGTAATACGAAGATATCAACACAGCCGGAGTCACGAGGCTCGATAATGACCAATGGGTTAGGATCTGAGGAAGCTTAGTTTGGATGATGGAATATTCGCTGTTCTGATTGTTGAGATACTGCAAATCCACTTATCCAACAATTTCAGTCCATTTTCCTACTTTTTCTGCAAGGGGTTCAAGGGGAAAGCATTATTATATCCATAATATGACTCTCTGTCACACGGATGCTGCTGGGCTGCTACAAAACCCCTATAGTATAAAAAAGATCAAAACAGGGATAAAACATAGGATAACCCAGATCACTCGGACTAGCTGAACTCTCCAGAACAAACACAACCTAGGTGGTTTGACTAACATTTTGGCACATTAGACTAACCTAACACAACTCCTGGCTACATTCAGTCCTATGGAGATACAAGCTGTTACCAACCTGATACAACGCAAGTCACAAGCTTGACACAGCGAGAATGGCTGCAAATGACAACTCC
>CM077666.1:12962500-13037500 GCA_039707655.1 Elymus sibiricus | reverse complement strand
GATGCAAGTCTTGGATAAGAATCTACAACGCACTAGAACACCCTTGTTGATGATTCTTTACTGCGACTGCTTCCAGCTCGAATAATGCGTATCTCACACCGAGTTCAAAGATACTTAACCCTTCCTCCTCTTACTAATACTACAGAATGTTCTTGTATGCCCAATACCTGGTATAAGCAGTGATTTCAAATCCAGAAGTGAATCGTACTAATTTCCTTTACGTAAGGCAGAGTTGGGTTTTTGGGGTTGATAGTGGAAAAGTCGACAGAGAAGGATCAACATATCCTTGTTTAAATAGGTCCACTAGACCTTAGCTACTTAATTTCATGGTATTTAGCACGAACGATAGAAGATTGGAATGATGGTATCAATGTGCCGCATTGAAATGAGAGTGGCTATATCGCTATCAATCAAGGTGGGACAGACCAGCCATCTCCACAGATTGCTAGTTTGCTGAAAACAATCCAACTTTTGCCAAAAGAAAGCCAAACTCTCATCCAGATGCATCTTGATTCACATTTCTATATGATAATATGCACGACCGATTCTCGTATCTGCTGATACAAGAGATTCTTTCAAAAGATAACCCTAACCCCTGGGTGGGCGAAAGATGGAGACAATACTGCCGTTGAAGCGCAAGAGTGAGCAGCAGTCCGGTCAGCCCTTGCTTTCTCAACTTGAGCAGGAAACTTCCAACCAAATAGGAGGGAGGGGCACTCTCAAATAGGAATGCAAACCCTCTTTATCATCCAACACAGGATCTCCCTATGGAATACCACCATTGTCTTTCTCCATCTCACTCAATAGTATATATCGGTATAAATAGCTCAGCTCACGAAATAGAGCGAGCAAGAGCTCGAAATTGGTAGGAAAGTTTGGATAAGTCGACTCGACTCCTTAGTGCAGCGTACACTTGCTTCAGCAAAACGAGGCTCATCCATTTGTTTTGATCCGAATCACACTCTAGACCAGCTCTTCTTATAGAGAAGGAACTCGACTTTGACAGTCATACGAGTGGGAAGAGACTCAAAGATGATGAGAATAGTCGATTTCACCGGTATCATGAATAGCAGTTTTAGTAGAAAAGGGCGTTGATGATTGAAAGGATTTCTCCTCGAACCACTAGTAACTATGTCAGTTTTTGTCATTCTGATGATACTGAATCGGATCAATATTTGGAATAACAATATCTGATCTATCAAATCGATTCATCATCGAGAATGGAATAGTATAACATAGGAATTTGATCCAAACAAACTCCGAAATGGGATTTCTTATTGGATCAGGAATCCCATTGCATTTTTTCATCCTTTTCCATTTTTATTCTTTCAGGCAGTTTTGGCTCGCAATAAGCTAGGGTCCTGATCGAGCAAGACTACGTCCTATCTATCTACCACTCCAAACACAATATCTTGAGTACCTATGATGGTGACTACATCTGCTGGCATGTGATGTTTGGACATAGAATCGAGTCCTTGTGAATGGGCAAAGCCAGGTGCTCTTATTTTACAACGGTAGGGGCGATTACTCCCATTACTGACAAGAAAGACACCAAATTCACCTTTAGGTGCTTCAACTGCGGTATAGGTAGAAGGAGCTGGTACGGAAAAACCTTCTATATAAAGTTCGAAATGGTGAATTGAGGTAGAGTAGACCGATGATCCGGTAGTCAATTGGCCGGCTATGGAAAGAAAAAGCTTGCATCTGCTCCCCCTAAACTATAACGGGTCCCATCTCTCTCCAAACCTAACGTGGTAGTTTCCCGTCATAAGGCTTTCCATCTATAGATTGAGCCATTACCCACCAAGGATCCCATTCATTCAGAACTCAGTCGACTGCTTCTATAGATAAGGCAGAACGTCCTTAGTTCAGCATTATAGCACATAGTCTCCGACGCTACTACAACACTTCGCTAACTCGAAGCGCCTCGCTATGAGAATGATGCGTCGCTAACGCTCGGCTAAGTCGTCGAACCCTCGCGCTGACCATTCGCTTTCTCAGTAGCGAAAGCGCTTCTCTTTGCCCCTTAACTTCATAAAGTATTTGGAAAGAAAAGAAAGAGATTCTTGGTTTTATTGCTCCCGCTTCCTCATCTGCGCTCGTCAAGCCAACTTTGCTTTTTGGGAGGCGAAAGAGGGATTGAAGCGGACATGTCAAAATGACAGCATCGAAGATATCTTTGTACACAGGAATGCTTATTCCGGACTGCGTTCCGGAAAAAGTAGCCTACTTGACAGAAAGGGCGGGCACTCTCGGCGCGGAGGTAGGCACTCTCGTCTTTCAACCCCACCGCCATTTTGAATTTAGTGGGGCACTGTTTACTTACAGCCTCTACGAGTTGCAAGTGAATGGGGCCGATGTGTGGTGAACGGAAGTATTCATCAAGCCATTTCTCGCCTTAACCCCTAAACTAAATAGGAAGAGGGGTACTTGACTAATAGGGGGCAATTGCATTGCACCTGACTGTGAGGGACCTCTTGATACCTTATGTTCACTTCCTAACTAGTAGCCGGTTTCCTGTCGCGGAAGCCTTTTCCCAGTGCCCGGAGCCCCGATGAGGAAGGTGTTAGTGCTTTCTCATGGGGTTAATAATGCTAATCCCTCTTTTTATGCCAGGAAGAAGATAAGAAAAGGCGAAGCCTTCTCTTGGTTTCCCAACCTGTTGCTTCTAAAGGCTGCCCTCTCGGCTGGATTTTGGTCCAGCCTACTGCGAGGATCCTGTATCCCGTACATTGTCTTTTTCCATCCTGGGTTCCCGTGGTTCCTATGCCGCCGCGTTTCCCGGTCCTTTTCTTTTAGTGCTTCGACCCGAAGCGATAGCTTGACGCGTTTTCCATGGATAAGATGGCAGCGCTCCAGCTCGCTAAAGAATGGGATGGCAGTGGTCTGCCAGCAAGGTCGTTCTGATCCTGGACGCAGTACATTGGAATCCTGAAGCACCACCACAAACGCTACCGTGCGTGCGCCTGCGGTGCGGTAAGGCACCACCCTGTTGTGCCAGCAGCCAACTCCGGCGTGTCAGCTTAGTTATCCTCATCAAGCCACAACCTTGATGTCTAGCTTCCCAACCGGTAGACGGTTCCCTTTCCCCCGGATCAATGAAGAAGGGAGAAGTCAGTTGATTCTTCCGAAGAACCGGAAGCGAAGCGTGATGCCGGGGCGAGGGGATGGGAAAAGAAACTGCTCCAAAGAAAGATATTGGGGTTCCCAATGCTTCTCCTAACCCCACGGCGGTTCAGAGATGGAGCTTAACCTGAGTCTCGGTTAAGAATGGCGATGATCTATGTTTCACACGGCGCACAATTCCATGGATAGTTTCATTCGAGATCGTGATGGAGGACATAGCTTACGATCATCGGCTTTGATCAGGCCACTAGGCATTTGATTAGGACATTGCACAATGATCCGAACACTTTGTCACATCTCTTCGATACGGATACAGTAACGATCATAGTGATCTCCTCCGGTACCTACTGGTACGTCAAGATCCGATTGATCATGAACATCGTAAGGTGCTGCTCTTCGCGAATCCCAGCATACCCCAGGTTGGGATGGGTAGGCCCACCACTTCACATTTGCACTTTCACTTAGGCACGGGCCAAGTCAGTGGGGGGACCCTGTAGGGCTCCTTCCCCCCCCCCAAAACAAACTGTACGTGGGAGTTTCCCTTCATACGGCTCGAATCATTCTCAGATGCCCCAAGAGGCATCTTTCCTTATGATCTGGTGGTTCACACGCGCGCAAATGAGCACCGGCCGCAACAGCAAGGAACTATGACTAATAGAGTCAGACACAGAGCGTCATACTTCTTTATCTTGTGATGGTTGAGGAGTTTCTTTCTCAGAGGGTGCGGGACGCTTGCGGAGTTCGTGCCTTCCGTACCACCATAGGTCGTTCTTGGGCAGATCCCGCTCCTAAACATAAGGGAGGGTTAGGGGGAAAGGGGCCCTAAAAATCATATAAATAGGGTTGTAGAAAGACCACTTTCATTTGACGTTCCGGGGCGCCCGATTCGATCGACGAATTTGGCGAGCTGATCCTCTTTGATCCAGGAGAAAGCCCAGTCAGCCACCTTTTCGGTGAAGGTCACGTGACCTATAGGCCGGCCTTCGCTTTTTGAGACTTCCTCTACCCACATCTCTATGTGCCCGCAGCACTTTCATATGGAGAAAGATGGGCTTACCATGTTCCATCAATACCACCTAACCTATGCCGATTTTGGAGGACCGTGCTCCACCCCGGTGAACTCATGCGGTTCTGACGTGCCCAGAGGCCAGAGGCAAATCCGTTCACGGTCCGTAGGACCAACACCATTCAAAGGTTGATGGCCCGCCCCGCCTAGAATAGGAATCTTTGACTGGGCATACACACATTAGCTCACTTACGCTGTCCCCCCTCAGCTCACCCTAGCCCTGGGTACGTCGTCTCCAAGGCTTCACACAAAATCCTCACTGACAACATATGCATGCTTTTGTAGGGTCAGGCAGAACCGTTGTTGCCTGATGGGAACTTCCCCCATATTGCTATCAATGTCTTCATGTCGCACGGCCTCTTAACATTACACCACTGAATCCCCAATCCTTTGCTTGCTGTGCAGTGACGGTACCAATATCCACTAATCGTTGTTTCTAGATACGGTTGCCGGTTGACATATCTTCTAATTCGTTGATATGAGAAGCAAATTGTTGTGTGGAGGAATAAATATCTCGACATAAGCCAAGAGGCACATCTTGTGCCACTCCACCAGGTCGTATGAAACTGGTATGCATCCTGGCTCCCGGGACTCTTTCATAGAATTCCAACAATTTCTCCCGCTCCTCAAAAGCCCAAAGGAACGGAGTTGATGCTCCCACATCCATAGCATGATTAGTTGAAGCAAGTGAATGATTTGAAATTCGAGTTATTTCACAAAATAACACTCTTATATATTGAGCTCGTAATGGTACCTCACAATTCAAAAGTCTCTCTACGGCTGAAGAATGAGCGTGTTCTTGGGCCATCGTAGAAACATAGATAGGGTCAACGACGGAACGAACAACGAAACTTTACGACAGCTTTTTCGTACACGCTCACTTGAATCACATACACAAGTGCTCTCTGAACCATGCAATAAGGTCACCCATAACACGGCTCTCCCACTGGAGTTACCTTAGCCCCGGGCCATGCTATTCCATGATATTGGAAAAAGTTGACTAATTATTATCATCGTCTTGAAAGCTGGGAGCCTTTTGAATATGAGTGGGCTCCTAGTCTAGGCGGCACCTTCGTGGAGCCAAACCGAAGGAAGAGAAAAAGGGCGAGGCCACACCCGGCTTTGAATAGGAGGGGGGCTTAGCTCTGGATCCCGCCTGCTTGCAGAAATGAATGGATCAGAAAGGGGGCTGGGTTCTATTTCCGGGCCGAGCAGGAGGTGAAGGCCAGAAGAAGAAGAGAAGTGCACCTTCCCGGTAAGGAAGAGGATAAAAAGGTGCTGTCATCTATCTTGACATGTTTCCTGAGGCGTTGGAAATGAAGACCGGCTCAGAGAATCACTGGCGTGCTTTCTCTCCCCCATCATTTCACCAACAAAGAAGTCATCCTTGACTTGACTATTGACCATTCCATCCCTACTGAGCCGCCTCTTCAAAGAATTTACCTCTGCCTTTCTTTTTTTAGAACATACCCTTCAAATCAAAAAGAAAAAAAGAAAGAAAAGTTCCCCGTCTGTGATTTAATCGGCCCTAAGGGAGTTTACTCGACCCATTCTCCAGTCACCCGCACTGCTCAAGTGTGCGACTCCGTATGAGGACCTCCTTCCCTTTTGCTCTGCCCACTCTCCGTTCACACGGTTATCAAAGCAGAGGAAGGGCGGGCAGCAGGTACCACGAGCCCTCTGTCCCACACATCTATCAAGAAGCAAGTGTAGTTCACCGGTTCCACCGAATGCTCCTATCTCTCGGCAAAGATCGCGTGAGTGTGCAATTATGCTTCAGATGCTTCGCCATGGAATAGATCGACTCAGTTCCCCTTCTTTTCCGGTGCACTCGCTTTGTATCTCCGACACACAAGGAAGGACGCGGTGGGAAGAAAGCTACCCTAGTCTCTGTCCGGTCGATCATTCCGGTGGTATCTTGCATTCACGCCTCCGTTTGACTGCCGCTCGGGAATGTAGTTGTAGATACGTGAGTCTTAGTGGGTCATTGGCTCCACCTCTTATCTCCTTCTACGACATGCTATAGTCATCGCCATATTCAATATGTCACTTAGTCATATCTGCCTCGCAGCGGGTCAGCACCTCCGAAAGAAAGGGAGGGAGGACTTCATTCAGTGACTCCGCGATCACCCTTTAAACGATCAAAATAAGGTAAAGCTCGAAGATAAGTTTTGTACTCGATTAATTTCTCAGTACCTCTAGTCGGGTGGGCGCCGGCCGGCCGGATCCCCCTGAAAACCGTATGTGCGGGTCTCCCAGCATGCGGCCCACGCCATTTGAGGTGGCCCAGCCCAGCATTCATTCGCAAATCCTGTAGTGAAATTGAGACTGCTCGACCTCGAAAGCTAATTCGCGTGTAGGCAGCGCTGTCTTAATACCATTGACTGTATCTATTCATTGATACATTGGCTCGCTCCTCCCCTCTTTTTTGAAGAATGAATGAGCCGCTCGGACCTTCCATTTTTGTCAAATGACCCGGCTTCCCCTGGCTCTTCCACCGTCCAGGCTCCCTTTCCTCCCTATGCTCCCCCGGCGCAGGCCCACCACGCTTCACGCCTGCGGCGTTTTCGCCAGACGGTCTTTGCCAGTAGTGCCATCCTCCCCGTAGGCTGTCTGTATGGGTGGGTTGTCCCTTGCTACTACATTCTGTTAGGCGCTATGAATTACAGGAAATTCAGTGGTTGACTTGGACAGCAGGCGGGTTACACGTTCCACTGTGCCAAGATGTGAGGTGCAGGTGGTGATGATCACCCCGGGGTATGCACTAGCGCCCTTGACGGGCACTCCAGGACCTGCCTACGCTCGTGAAAACCTAGGTCGGTCGTCCGACCAGATGTGTGGATAACGAGGCCACCTTCACAACCTTCTCCCTTCTATCTTTATCCAAAGTCAGGTAGGGCGGTTCGCTTGACTTGCTCAACCATCCCTTTGCCCGGTGCTCATGACGCGCTACGGAACCTCCACCGTGCTAGCGGCATAGGATCCTACTCAGCATCAGTGGCTTCATGCCGCACTGGAGTGATCCAATATGTGGTTCCGCACGTTCCACCACTTCTCCGTTCATTTCCAATACTGATCGTGAAACACCATGAGCAGTAGGATGTTGAGGTCCGGAATTCGAAGTGAAATTCTTGATTTGCCCGTTCCTAGTCATCATGGGAAAGAAATAAGAAAGAAATAAGAAAGAGATTATTCCCCTAGAGCTTGTCCAGTACCACCAGTACTCAAAATGCATCTCCGCGCGTCTACCTGGCGCTTTTATTATCCGCCTTTCATGCAAGCGAAGCGCTATTGGCGGCAATTAATAGCTCACTGAGCGATGATTGATGCAGTCAGTCAGTGCCCTCGATTATTCTATTCCTGATAGAAGGATCATGGCGCCCCAGAAGCATTCCACCAAGCAGTAGCATCTCCTTCAACCACGCGAGGACAAAACTGATGTTAGCTACATTCGAGCATTCACCGCACAGAGGCGATCTCGAACACTACCTATGATAATAAATCCAATGGAAAGGTCGACAAAATGATTCAATCTGACTTTATCGGTATTCTGGATTGAGTAAAAAAGGGATATATGAAGTTCAAGGCCATGCCAAAACCGTCATGGCCCTATTATGTATAGGCCGTACTAAGCCAATAGCGAATAACAAACTCTTTCCTGCTCCCTCAACCTTAATTAACTCCCCCATCCTGCCAAGCCTCAGCTGCCAGCCCATTGTATCTAAGCACACTGCGGCAAATTGATACAAGTAGCTAAAGATCTCGCATCCGACATCTCCGACCGAACGGTTAGGCAACACTAGGGCGCCTGGGTCAATATTCCGCTTACCAAACAAGATGTCGATAGGCGAACTCTGTAATTCCCCTCCTGCAAAAGTGATAGCGGCTGTAGCCTCCGTGTGGAAGAGGGTAAGCTTTTGGCAACACCTTTTTCAGATTGGAAAGGATGAATACTTGTGTTGGGTCCTGCAGACCAGGATAGCCTCAGATCAAAACCTAATAAATGCACCTGGGGTTGATCATATTTTTTGGGCAATAAGTATTCAGGAATTTGAGCACTTATGTAGCTACAAACTCTGCCACCTGAATACTTGATTCATTAAGGTTGTCACCCTATACCCGGAAGTCTCTATCGTTTTCTTTGTCTGTTAAGCTTCACAGGGTTGGGACTCCCTAAATCAAACTGCAATCGTTGTTTATCAACCACTCACAATGACACCGAGATCTTCGGCTTAGCTCCCATAGGTCATCCACCCGGGGCGGAAGATAACGAAAGGGAGACAAAGTCCTAACAAAATCAACACACAATAACCTCAACCTTCTACCCATTCCATCCATCATATCAGTCGAGTCGAGGAGATTCATTCTTATCTATAGATAAGGCAAGAGAGAACTTATGACCTCGCGGATGGAGAGGGATTCGAACCCCCAGTATTCCTATCAATACTTTGGTTTTCAAGACCGACTCTTTCAACCGCTCAGACATCCATCCCTGTGCTCAACCGCCCTATCTATCTGCGCGCTGGCAGGTAGGGGCAACTCTATGTGATTCGCTATGCTTTCTTGCGCCCCACCCCGTAAGCTGACTCTATTTCCTAGCGGTCAGCGACACTTTTCCGGTAGTACGAATCACTACGCTTCGCTTCTTTCTATATGATAATATGCACCATCGGTTGCTGCGCTCCCTGCGGGTAATAGCAAGAGAGTGAAGAACGAACAATCCTCAAAAAAGTCAGCAGTGAATGAGTCCGACTCGAGTTCGTGAGTCAAAGGCGTGGCAAGAGAGCGAGTTCGACTTGCGAACGATCCGCAAGTGAAGGACCGATCCTTTAACGCCAGTACTGTTGTGAGACTGGTACTTGGCGGCTCACGAGCAACATATAGAAAAATGTTGCCCATCACTCCCTCGCTCCTTTTTGAAGGCCCACCGCTCCCCCTTTCTTTAAGTATCTATCCCGGCTTGCATTTTTGGGTGAGTACTACAGTTCCTCCGTAATCACACAGAACACCCAGCTTTGCAGAGCTGCTCTCTCCCCAGTCCACAGCAAGGTGTGGAATCTGGATCTACTGTGTGTTCTGACTCTATTGGATCAAGTCAGATACTAAGCCTTCTACTACTACTACTTAGGAGATCAAATGCTATATTTCAGAGATTGGACTCTCTTACTGTGTTTTTTCAGGGCTGTTCCCGAGCCAGGTTCCCTGGATCCATTCTTACCTAAATGGATGAATGAAGAAGGGGGCGAGTAGATACGACGGCCACACACACTTCTTTTTAGCTGAATAAAGCCGGATCTATTACACGGCTAGGATCAGAGAAAGATTGAGAAAGCAAGATCAAACCTACTCTACTGTCGATTCAAAAGGTAAGCAGCCCCCGAAGACTTTATCAATGAATGGATCAAAGAAGTTTATCTATCTAAGTCATCGTATATAAGGGAAGAAGCCCGCACCTGATCGAAGAATGAAGAAGCTAGCCTGGGTAGACTTTAAGAGCTCTTGCTCTGCCTATCCGTCTCGCTCCGTCTTGGAGGTCATAGAAAGATCTGAAGGGCCTACTCTTTTAGTTAAAGCCCTACTCTTAATAATAGTGAAAGCCCTCTTCTCTTACCTACTTTGACTCATATCTTCGGTATACCTCAATACAAGACAAGCACTGGAAATGATATTCAAGAAAAACTGGGCTATCGCCCTATCTAAGCGGGTTTCCCCTCTCCTCCATGGGAGTCCTCTTTTAGTCTATTTCTGTTCCTGTGTCTATCGCTATCGCCGTATTCTCTCTCAATTAAATGAGGGGGAGAACCTTTTCTTTATCTTCCAACATGAAAGATTGACCCCCCTAAAGTGCCAGATATGCAAGTTTGATGAAGGACTACTTACTTAGCTTAGCTAAAGACTAAAAAAAAAGTGGACTTCAGGAACTGACCTAAGAATAGCTCTCTCTCTAATACTCTTGCAAAGAATTGGATAAGTGGAAAAATGCTAAAATGCCTTTCATTTCTCTTATAGGGTCTTTCTTTGTCCTACTTATAGTATCTTTCCTCCAGCCTATCGAAACTCGTGTTTTTATTAACCAACAACACATGCACTTTGTTAGAACTAAAGAAAAGGTTATTCAATCCACTAGTGCAACTGAAGTGAAGGAATTACCTATTCTGAACCTCCAAAAAGAAAGAGCTCATAACCACTGCTTGTGAACAGTTCTCCTCAACTGAAGGCGCACTACTGTTACTATCAGTCTAGTCTCTCAAGGGCACTCTTTCGATCTCGAACAAACTTACTTCTCCGGAAGAGAGATATTCAGAAAACCCGATTTCCAGTCATGTCTTAAGAACCCGACTCCAAAGAAAGAAAAAAGAAAAGCGGACTAAAAGAGAACAACAAAAGAGAGATCACTTTCGACGATTGAGCAACACTTTTATATCCAAATTGAAACTGGACTTGAACCTTCATATCCAGATTTCACTCCACTTTCACTTTCATATCAGGAACGTCAACTTGCACTTTCAATAGTGAATTATTCACTTTCCGGAATTGGCTCGTATTCACAGGGCCAAGAAAGACGAATAAGACCTTGAACTCCCTATTTCACGTATAATCGAGAGACTCATAATATCAGTGCCTTGGGTAAATGCCTACCAAAGGGAGAAGATTACCGAACTTTTTTCAGTCTTCTTCGCTTCCTAAAATATTTAGGGAACAAGCTGGCTTTCATGTTCATAAGTTCTCTTTGTCACATACATCCATCGCTTTCGTCTTTCTTGGCTTACTCAGGTGATCTAATTAATGGGCAAGCCCCACTCAAAGCAATTCAGTCCCGGAGCTCTTTCTTCTAAATGCGGATTCAATAGCACCAGTGATGAAAGCAAAGGATATTCAATCCGCTTGTCGTCTTGTGGGCCTGCTTCTTTCCGTTCGTTCTCTTCTTTTGTAGAGGTGTGTGTTGCGCCACGTATACAAATCTTTTTTTAGCGAAAGGGTGATTTTACCACTCGCTTCTGGTTCCAATGGATATGGGTTAGATGGATGGAGTCTTCCTTATTGAAGTGGGCAAGGCAAGAAGCTCCTCTCGAATAGGCTGATCGGTGATACGTGATTTTGGAATAAAAGCTAGACGACTCAGCCGTCTTCTCATCTCAAAGCTCGACCTCTGCCACTACTACTGCTTCCCTAGCCAAGCCATACTTCTCATTCTTTGCTTAAATCCATAAAAAAACAAATTCCATCAAGTTTCCTTGCATGGGTTGATTGACCTTGAAGTCCATATATAGATTCTCGTAGTTCATCTCAACTTGACCAACCATTGAGAATGGAACAAATAGGGGAGATGGAATTCTTCTATATTGTCTTTCATCCCTTGCTCTTGCCTTGGCTTTGCCTTCCACCTTCAGCTAAGCACCTAACCCATGGGATGGGACCTTCGGTCTAGCCTTTGTTCGGGTATGGGACCAACCTAGGATTCTTCCATCCGAGTGAGTACCACCCTTCTGATTTGATTTGAGTCCGGGACCGACCTTCTCTTTTATTTGTAATTGGGCTTGCCCGAAACGAAGGACCCTTGGTGTGAGAACCCACCCATGTTGGTAACCCAACGTTTTCACCTACGATTTCTCCCTCGTCTTCTTTGCCTAGCCTTTAGCTTCTTTCTTGTCTGATCTTAGATTTCACTGTTAGGAAATAGGGCATTACCTGTCACTCCGCCTTTCTAAGAAGGCCTTTCACTTAGTTGTCCTTTCTACTAGAACTTCCCTTTAGTAGTTTTGGAACATCTATAGTATGCTTGAATGTCGGCAATTTTTCTATATTCTCTTCCTCCTCGTCCATTAGTTCAGTTCCTTTCCTTAGTGAAATCTGCCCCCCTCCATCTTTTGAGAACAACAAGAGGGCATTCTCAAGCAGGCATATTCTTCTTCACTTCCTAAGAAGGCATTTTCTTGCTAACAAGCCATTCTGGCAAACAAAAGAGCTACTTCTATCAAAGAGGAGCAAAGGCTAAGCGGAACTCCTCCCTTCGTGTCTTTTTCCTTTCCAAGCTTGTTGCGGGGAATCTGGGTTCTTTTTCAGCCCCTAAGGACTGCTACTTTGAAGAATGAGGCCTGACGGTCTTAATTCCTAATGCTACTCCTACTGCTATTACTATTGTTACTGCTTTTGGGAATTGTCATCTTTCTTCATAGGGGCCTAGCCAAGGAAAACTTTCCCATTAAATGAATGTGCTTGCGTACTCTTCGATTCCTGCGGGAAGTGTGGGACTAATTGAATTTTATTCTTGTCTGCTAAGAGAATTATTCTTCTTTACAGCTTGCATTCGATGCATCCACCGTACTAAGAGCTCCTTCTTGAAGAACCGATTCTGTAATTAACAACCCCAAAGGCGAATCTATCTAAATAAACCTAAAACTCCCATTATGATTTGAGATTGCCTTGCCATTGCGCCCCTTGCCTTTCTTACCTGATTTCTAGTTGACAGGGAAGCCTTGGCAAAGAAGCTTGTGTCGGAAGAGAAGTGGAAAATTAAGCTGTTCGGGCTTAACTTAAACCTGATTGCCCTAGTAGGAGTCAGAATAAGGTTGAGGCTTGAAGACAAGCAACTGACATCTCGGATCTTGCCATAGCTAGGAGCATGGATACCCAGAATGCCCTCAGTCTATGTCTGTCTATATAGGCTTTAAGGAAAAAGGCAAGTAAGCCGTAAGCCAAAAATCAAGGCTTTTAAGGACCTTCGACAGCTTATAAATAAGCTAATAACAGATCTTGTGTGTCTTTGGAGATGCGAAGAGAAGTAAGAAGGTTTACTATTGGGATAACGAAGATATGACCATATTTCAGATCGATTTTCAATAGACGAGATCGGATAGTAGAATAGAGAGAAGGATTTGCTGCTTTCTTAAAATGATAGAGAGTCAGGAGAGGGTCTATGTTAATAGAGCTCTTTAGATAGGGAGAGGAAAGACGTAACTAGACCACGGAAAGAATAGAATCTTTTACCGCTTCATCCGCTGGAGAAGAAAACTCAGCAAAGGAGATTCCTATCCTTTCTCTAGTTGAAGACTAATCTGGATATTCCCGAAGATGCTTCACTTTGAGTTCTTGGAGTGACAGCTTTCTTTGTAAACAAGGGTCCCTTACTCTATTACTTTTCCACTTCATTGATCTGAAGAAGTGACAGAAGAAAGCCACGGGCATATACCCCCTGCCCCGGGGGAACAGGTGCCACCTCAACAGCTATATTCTAAATCGTTAAGCCTCGCAACCCTTTCCTTTGTATCGGACCTTTCCCGCTTTCCTTACTTTCCTTCCTCACTCAAACTTCAAAAAGTCCTTCCATGAATCTAGGGAAGGAAAACCTCTGACTTCACCAAGTCTCCCTTTCTTTGGTCAAGATCCTTTTTCCTATCTATTGAAGATGCATAGAGAGATGCTTCTTCCTCTTCAAGTTGGAAGTGCAAGAAGAAATGCGTTAAATAGGAGTTCCATCTACCACGCACTCGCCCCACACTCCAGCTAAGTTCAGCATACATACTCAGCTAGGAGGAAGGTGCCGGGGACACTATGAACACACATGTACTTGGTTGACTTCACGGCCCGTCTCAAATAAACAAACAGCTTGCTTGCCCAATCCCTATTGAGAGGATTTCTTGAGCTTGAACTTCCTTTTGTAGCTCCGCTCACAAGGACTTCTTTTCATCTGCAATGAAGCTTATACCACCACTTGGTCAGTAAGGCCTGATTCAAAAAAAGATCAATCACCCCCTTCCCTACTTCAATGGAAAAGGGGGAATCGCCCTTTCACAGCCGCCCCTCCACAAAATTTATACATATCCATTCGCCTAAGATGATCATGAACGAAGACAGAGAATTGCATAGATAGGAGAGGAAACGAACCAACCCGAAAAAACAAACAAAAGGGAATGAGAGAAATGATCGGAACAATTAAGGAAAGAAAGAGAATGGCGGGCCCTTTCCTTTCGCCCAGGGGGCATCGTCATCGGGGACATGCTTCGAGGGTTCTTCCATATCTAGATATAGAGATAGATGATGATAGAGATCTAGATCTTTCTATAGATAGATCCTTTTAGAAATTTCTATTGGTCCGCTTTCAAGATCTATGAACAAGAGAGCTCCAAAAAATCTCCATGTAAAAAAAGAGATGAATAGATAGGGCTGAGCCAATAGCAGGACTGGGTACAATGATGGGGTGAGAGAGGGAAAAAACCCTTTGGGATGGATCGGGAAAAGTGACCTCCGGCTCAGCCCACGACTTCCTTCCCTTCGCATAGCTTAGGTGACTCCCTTCCCCCTTTTTTCCCAGAATGAATTAGCCCGACACGACGAATCCTGCCCTCCTGTCTTTCTTTGTCATTGAATGAACCACTACCTGGGACGCCCCTATGCCTATGAATTCATTGATTTAAGGGCCTCGGGAGGAAACTTTGGAAAGAAAGCCTATTGGTTGGTCTGGTTGTCCCTCGGCGGTGCCCGGGCGGGCCTCGGTTCAATCTTGCCGATTCTACCTAGACATGGCTCAAAATGAAGGGGTAAGGCCAAGTGTTCTTAAAACAAAACTCTCAGTGCACACTTCAAAGCACGGTCTTCCGTTAGGTCCTTTACGGACGACGAAAGCCCCTTGGCTATACTCTACTCTTCGCTTCCGACTGTTCTGTTCTTTTCTTTTGGCTCAGCGGAGCTGAGCTGGGTTCCATTAGACTCTGTAGGAAATGCATAGATAGTCCACGCAGCAAACCGAGGCCCTGCGTGCGCCGTACGTACCGCCTACGAATAATAGGTAGCCCCACCCCAGGCAGAGTTTGTGAGCCGTGTAATAGGCGACCATTTCGCGCGGTTTGGGGGGCTCTTGAATAAGCCGCTGGCACCCGGCTGTGTCTTTACCCCTATCCAATTTTTGGGCCAATTCCCCCTTCGTACTACCAAAAAATGAGATTCTTGCCGAATCCGAGTTTGCTGCCTCAACCATTACAAAACTAATACCTATTCTGTTTAGTACTTCAGGTGCTTCTCTAGCATATAATATAAATCTCGTAGCGGATCAATTCCAACGAGCCTTTCAAACTAGTAATTTTCGTAATCGACTCTATAGCTTCTTCAATAAACGCTGGTTCTTCGATCAAGTTTTGAATGACTTTCTAGTCAGATCGTTCCTGCGTTTCGGATATTCAGTCTCATTCGAAGCTTTAGACAAGGGTGCTATTGGGATATTGGGCCCTTATGGTATCTCGTACACATTCCGATGATTGGACGAGCGAATAAGTCAACTTCAAAGTGGATCTGTTGTGCGAAGAGTGCATTATGAACCGTGGCCGCCTACCTGCTTTGGTTGGTGGGGGCGGCTCCTCCGTTGTGGGTAAACGGGAAACCCGACTCTACGAACCCGAGGAAAGGCTGCACAGCTTCCGTAGGGGCGTTAAGACCGGATCTTTTTGTAGTGCTAGTAGGAATGCAAGTGAATGGATCCAATCCCATCCCCTTTAAAATCGGCGAGGTAATACCTTATTGAAGTAGGGCACACCACGGCAATACAGGACTGACGGGGTGGGGGCTTGCTGTCTACTTGGCGAGCCTTCACTGCCCCCTTTTGTAACTTCCCTTCTTTCGTCCGTCCACGAGGCAGTCAAAAGAAAGAGAGAAAGGGGCGGCTATAACGCAGGAGTCGTGGCGGTTGTATGCCAGAAGGTCCCTATAGACAAGGGGACAAGTGAATCATTGCTTTTGGGTGCACGCAGCCCTCTACCATCCATCCCATTGCATTCCTCTCATAGAGTATTGTACTGTCTCAGACCAGATACATCTATGGAAGAAAGGATTTCATAAAAAATCTGCATTTTTGCATTTTTTATCCCCATGCATTCCGTTATTCCCGTAACTATGGATTGATTGTCCCTACCTAACTAAATGGTAGTGGTCTAGGGAGCGCAATTGCTAGAGCACGGGAGAATGAAGAGTAATGATTTAAATAAGAGCAGCCGGACGGACTACTATAGTCAGTCTAGTGACTACTATAGTCTTTTCTTTCTTTGTAGTTAAGTAATAATGTTTGGTATAGCAGCCTTTCCGAGCGAGTCAATGGGATCTCCTGTAAACCCCCATGATGTGGTAAAGGGATGATATTAGGGGAAGCAATGAGTGGAGATTCCCCTGCGGAGAGCCAGATGAGGCGAGACCCTCACAACCGGTTCGGAGGGCGGGGATATCCCGACACTACTATCATTATGCCTTTGCAATGTTACTTGGTTCAACTCCATTTGTGACCTTTTCTCGTATGTGGGACTCTCTATCTTCTTGGGTGGATTCTAGATCGTCTTTCATTTTGTTAGTGAGTAGTTTTCTTATTAATAAGTCAAGTCAAGAGTAATAAGAGAACTGCAGGAGCTTGCCAGGACGGCTTGGTAAGCAAGCTACCTGTTATGTAGGCGCCAACTCCCAGTTCTTTCTCTTCTTTCTTTTTGATTTTTTATTCTCATTTTTTTACTAAACGTATAATCTCCTTTCCGGAGAAGGGGTAACATAGACGGAGGCACATGTAGATAGATACAGACTTTTTCAATCTTTTGCCTAAGCGAAGTAGTTGATCCCTCCGAGGTAAGGGCGAATCGAGACCGAAAGCTACTAATAAAATAGCATAATCTGAACACATAGCTGAACACATAGTTTAAGTAGAAACTGTTAAAGCTCCCTGGTCTCGAAACGGCCGGCTTTGGTTCAGCTCTCGGGGCCACCTTACACACTAATAAAATCGTCAGCTTCCTTCCCCACTCATCTCCCCCACTTTAAGACAAAAAATCCAATTCGATTCAAAGATCGGAATCATACCTCCAGTGGGCAAGGTCGGCTCAAGAAATGGAAGTTGTGAGATGGAAAGAAAACCACAAAAAAAGAACTTAATTAGGGATCAATCCATACGCGGCTTGCCTTCTCCCCTTCCCCATAGTAAGCCAGCCAATAGTACCCTAACTTAAGAAGTTCTCTTAGCTAGCGCATGTCCATTAATGTGACCACCGCGTGCTCCGGCATGAGTTTCATGAATAATTTGTTTTCGAATCCTATCTCTTTGGGGAAAGGTATCTTTTTTTTCAATTCGAACAACGGTATCCCTACCTGGCAAACTATCCTCGTTTTCGAAGTCCCTAGTTTTGTCCTCTGCTGTAGTATTCCGGTTAGTAAACGGCTTCCTTCTCCCGAAGTTACGGGGTCATTTTGCCGAGTTCCTTCGACATGGTTCTCTCGACGCGCCCTAGTATACTCTACTTGTTCACCTGTGTCAGTTTGGGGTACGGTCAGTTCACCGGGAGGATCGCCCTCCCAATTCGAAGTTTTTTCCTGGAAGTTTCAACCATCGTTGACTATGACAACAGTCGCGACCGACTATTAAGATCCTCACGACTATGGTAGGGCGGTACGCTCTGCTCTCTCGTGACCTCCACTCTAATCAAAAGACTAAAGGCCCATACGGAAGATGGAAAAGGCGAGGACTGAACTGAGAAAGGAAGGACAAGACGACTTCGGTTCACACATGAAAGTGCTTCGAAAGGTGTCAGCAGGTGCGCGGAGCCGGAGCCGGCATGTTCGCCCGCTGGGCCGAGTGTTCGCCCACTTCTTTTTCTTCGCCTTTAGAGAGAAATCTATGTCCGCCCCAGCAAGAAAATGTATGCGCTAACGCGCAGTGGCTTTCGCGCTCATCCCTTGCTTCAAAACTACAGGTTTTAGCCCTCCGTTTGCTGGTCGCCAAAGATGAGAGCTTCACCTTTGGAAGCGACAGTAGCGTAGGGCGACCGGGCCAGCCGAGACCCTCTGAATTATTCTTTGTGTAAACCAGTATCGTATCTGTTCGATATGGACCATTCTATAAGTATAGTCATTTCAGTCTTCCTCAAAGGATCTCCGATCTATTGTCTAACCTTCCCTTCGAAACGTGCCCCACACGAATACTTCTACCCCTTATCACAGCTCCAATGCCCACAGGCATCTGTCTCTAGCACAAATCTTTTACTGAAATCAGGGAGAACCAACACAGGGGCCTCAATAAAGCTTGCTTGAGAACATCAAAGGATTGCTTTGGCTTGTCCACACAAATGGTACTCCTTTCTTTAACAAGTTCGTGAGAGGTCTCCTAATTATGTATATACAGGATGAGTCACATCTTGACTGGAGCCATGTGGAGCACAAAAAGTGAAGAGAAAGGATTTGTTCACCACTTTAAGCCAAAAGATAGAAATGAAAGTTGTTCCCATAGAATGAGATTAGATCCCGCAAGTGAGCTATTTATATCGAAGCTTACAAGAAGCAAAGTTGAAACGGGAGCTTTCCCACCACGGCATCCAACTCTTCTCTTCCGTAAGCAAAGGGGCTTTCAGCGAGATAGGGAGCTGTACAATTTCATTCGTGGGTGGGGCTGGCTACGCTTGCTAGATTGGATAAAATATACATGTCCTACGCTAGGCGGAACCGTTGTTTCACTCCTCCAAGCATTCCTTGCCAATAGGTAAAGCCTTTATCTATCACTTTGGTCGGAGACATATTAATTACCTTTTTTATCCTGAAACCCTTGAAAGCTCGCTTCCCTTCCTGAACTGAGGGAAACCGATGCCTGAGAGATCCGTTATCTGCAGTCTCTGAGCTTGATTGCACATCTTTTCCTGCTCATACATGTGCTTTTGCACGCTTGAGACCTCTTCTTTTGCTTGGCTATCCGAGGAAAGATGTCTTACGAGGTGGGTTGGACAACGTACGTAGTGAGCCTGCTGCTATCAGTGTGAAGATGAGCATCTATCTTTCTTTTCAGGATTTAGTGTGTGTGTGCTTGTTCTTAAGGGAACGTGCAAATCACCCAATCATATCAGGATGGATCCAATGGGTGTGATTTTTGTTTGTATTGATCACTTACCCACGCTATAAGAAGAAGGGCGTCATGGAAGAGTTTGGGGTCCAAAGGCAAACCTTCTTTCCCCCATAGGAACAGAGGTCAGGAGCTGCCGGCAGGGCGCTGCATTCAATCTGACTGATGGCTCAAGATAAGTACGAGGCGTACTTGAGATAGATAATTTATGTATTTCGCTATTTCAAATACCTAAACTCCAGCGGTGCTAATTTGCTAATGCAAGCCTTATCAATAATACCAACACACCGTCTGATCCAAGATTAGCAACCTCTCTTTCTCTCATAGAGGGAACCTCACTGACGCATTCAGGGCTCTGCAGTTGAAGCGTTCCTACCATCCATATATAGGGAATCCACACCGTCAGCTTGTCGATCCGGGATAGCTCAGGATCGGGTGGAAGGTCGGAGAAGCCAGTCTTCATTGGTGCTTCCATGGCAGTTGGATAGTAGATCAGAGAGGCAGGCCAGTAGAATATGGAGTTGTTTTCGTTCTCTTGTTATTCTTTTATGGCTATAAGTATTTCTGTCTTGGATTCGTTTGGCCATTAGGTTTGAATTGCCTTCTCTTTCTGTCTTCCATTTGAATTCCGTGATTTATCCTGCTATTTGGAGAGTAGTTGATATGGTCTTTCTTGGGTTTGGCTTTCAAAGTGCAGTTCGAAAAGAGTGAGTTGCTGTCAATGGCTGGAATGGAATATATAAATAAGATGGAAAATATGGCTTTCTTTCCATCTACCTATTTGATGTAGTAAGCTTATCTTTTAGGTGGGAATAGTTTACAATCGAGTTTGAAAGCATTAATGAAGTGAGCCTATTACATCAAGTTCTTTTTTGACCTTTTCATTTGAAAGTAGCCATAGGCAAGGAAGGCTACCTATTGATACGGAAAGAAAGCCATCTCTGGCTATTCTTTTTTAGGGTGGAAAAGAGTGCTCCATATACATATATGTGCTTGGAGGGAAGGCCACATCTTTAATTGTATTCTTTTTTGAGGTCATCCTCTTCAGCCTGTGTTAGTAGTGCTAGTTTTTAGTTTTTAGTACCTTACGGGTCTATAGAAAGGCTTAGAGGATCCTAAACTGTTAGTTTATGCTGGAATTGCTTTGCTCTTTTTCAAGCAAATAAGCTTGAATAAAAGTGCTTTTATTTGAGTCGAAATGAAAGAAGAAATCGTCTATCTAGACAGAGTATGTGTATTATTCGGTCCATGCTTGCCCTTCTAGGCCCTTTAGATCTATATCTATCTTACTATCGAAAAGGGTTTTAGGAGGAGCAGAGCAAGTCGCGTTTACAGCCAGCAGTTCTTATGGGCGTAACTCCCTCTAGTATTCCAATAATCACCTTTCCTCCAATAGGTCACTAGTATTCAAGTATGTGGCTCGTATTAGTATGCCAGGCGTTCGAGAGACCAGAATTATTTTCATAGCCTTCCCTTCAATATGCCATCTTGTCTTGCGGCGCTCTATCCTTCCAAGCGAGCATGTGCTCGGGGAGCACTCCTTCTATCATTCATAAAATATGCTTATCTCTCCTTGGTCGTAAAGCTTCGCTTTGCTTTCATTGACCATGAAGTCTGAGAGAAGGCTTTTTCTTTCTATTAAAAGATCACAAATCAGAGGGGTGATCAGTCCTCTTTCAATCCTTCATCTTCTTATGAGTAGCCACCACAAGGGGTCCTCAGTCTGAATCCTCCACTAGCATTGGACCAACAGTCAGTCTAGCTCTCGCTCTTATCCAATTTCCTTATCCTTTCAGGGCAAGGTTGGAGTAGTAGGTAAATACAATTTCTTTTGTTGCATGCGGACCCGCTTGTGAGACTGAAGAAATTGAAGCTAAATGACAATCTTAACCTACTTGCTTACAGGATCCTTAAGAAACTGTGGACTTTTGCACCTTTCTGTCTAGCGTGAGTTATCTTTTAGTTCTACCCCCTCGGCAAAGTGGATAGGAAAGAGTTTTGCTTCCATTCCACTAGCCAAGAATAAGGAGAGCAACTTTCTCTTTTGAACCTCTTAAGTTGACTTTCTTGATAAACGACTCGATGCATTTTCTCTTCCTTGCCGCTGAGACATATCAAAAAGATCTATTACTAAAAGGAGATTGGGATCGTCATGTGGTTACCGGATGATGGGAATAACTAAGCAGAAATTTGGAAATGAGCACGAAATGTCTATAAATGAATTTTCTCATTATTCGTTATTTCCGGGTCTTTTCGTTGCATTCACTTACAACAAGAAACAACCACCAGCGTTTGGTGCAGCACTTGCATTTTGGTGCATTCTTCTTCCTTTCCTTGGTCTTTCGTTCCATCATATTCCAAATAACTTATCTAATTACAAATCTTTTTTTACAAATCTCAGGGACATGGTCTAATCATGAGGGTAGTATTTTATCATGGTGTTGGATCCCAAGTTTTTATGGATTCCTTTTTTGTTTCCGGGGTCGACCCCAAAGCCATAATGTCTCAAAACGAAGAGGCTATAGAGAAACTTTGATTTTTTCCTTTGTCTCAAACTTCGTGAAGAACTCCATTCTATCTCTTCGTCGGGGTCGAAACCACGATCACCTATGGGACCAGCGAAGATCCCTTTACGGTTCGGTAGGGGGAAGGATTGCACAAAGAGTAGATCAAACGAAGAGCACGCAAGGGATTCTACCCAGGTTCGGGCCGCTCGGAAGCATAAAACCCTACTCCTGCTTTTAGTGTATTATGTGTGAGTTCTAGCTCAGGAGCACTGTGGGATGAACAGTACACAACTGCTGCATGCGAGACTGGGCTAGAGAGTATCAGAATCGGAACCTCCTCCACGTTGCCCTTGGGCCTCCTTTTATATGTACAAAGGGGTCACCAACAGTGGCAATACAGTAGAGTGGAGAGGTGTAAAGTAACTACAGTGGCGCCATCATTACTATGGTGAATCATCATACCTACTTCTGACGGCTTAGGACAAGGGCATTTAATGCACTGCCTTGGTGTCCCGTTAAGTGTATCTGGACGTCTTGGAGATGGGAAAAGGAGCCATCCCATCTGCACCGCTAGGCACAGTGCCCTGCCATGCATGCCTAGAGAAGGGTCCAGAGCGCCATACTGGCAGCTGCACTGGAGCGGTAATACAGTGGCATAACCTTGCTGGGCAAGGGCCTTGCCGGGCCAGGAACCTTGTCGGGCCCCTTTCCGGGCTTCAGCAAATCTTCCCGGCAAGCACCTCTTGCCGGGGCCTTGTCTCCAATCCTCTGGCTCGAATGCCTTCTTGATCTCTTGTATTTATCTTTGGCTGTCCCCCGGCAAGCCTTGCCGCGGGCGTGGCTACAAGTGCCCGTGCACAAGTATGGGGTACTAAAGGACTCCTACTTTAGTACACCGACAAGAGCCCCCGGGCCTGGGCCACACACGGTGCCGAGCATTGTTGGGCCAGGCCCAAATAGTGCACGGGCACACGTGGCTAGGATAAACCATAACTTATCTGCTTTTACCACACCTGCCCCCGCACGACCTGCGTTGAATGCGGGACGTGGGAGACATGCGCGGTCTCATTGAATAGCAAAGGGGGCTATTTCGCGCCTTCCCCATAAAAAGGAATCCACAGAGGCACCGCTCATCCATCCTTTGCCATTCCAATCTGAAAAACCGCCATCCTCTTCTTCCTTAATCTCGAAGCAGAGCAGTCCCCCTAATCATCCGCCGCCGCCCGCGCCCCCATCCTCCTCGAACTCCATCTTCATGGCCGCCATGCTGCCCAAGGGAGACAAGGGGAAGACGGCGAAGTCCACCGAGGCGAAAAGGTTGGCGCAGCTGTGGAGGAGGCACGCCGTTTTCGCCCCAACGCTCACAGCGGTCGCTCTAAAGGAGCGGTACCAGGCCATGTGGGCGGCGGAGACGAAGGTGCACCTGGCCACCCACATGCATCCAGCCGATGTCGAGGGCAGTCAGAATAAATATCCCTTCTTCGCTGGTTATTTCTATTGCGGGCTCTGCCCACCTTTCTCCAACTTCTTCAATGATATCATGTATACATTTGGCTTCCACCTTCTCGATTTTACGCCAAATGCCGTGACAACCTTGTCCATTTTCGCTCATCTTTGCAAAAATTTCGCCGGGGTCGTCCCCAACACTGGTCTTTTCCGCCATTACTTCATCCCTCGAGTTGAAAAAGGGGAACCCCTCTCCGGCGGCATCTCCTGGATCCCAAGGCCAAGTAACAAGGATACTTATCTAGAAGGAGAGCTCCTCCCGAGATGGGATGAATGGAGATCTGAATGGTGTTGGATTGTCGATGAAGACCCGCCATCGTTCTGTGCCCTCCGGGAAACTAAAGTGTCCCGCGGCAAAGATTGGAGTGACCTGGACCCTCAAGACAAGAAACTCGAGATTGCTGTTACCAGGATTCTCCGACTCAGAGAGGCCGGGCTCTCAATGGAAATGGTTGGGGCCGACTTCCTTCGCCGCCGCATCGCTCCTTTGTAGAGCAGGGGAAGGCCAGCCTCAGACTTCAAAAATGCGGCAGACATCATGAGGCTGTGTCCCGGATTGAACAACAATCTGACGGTCCTGCAGCACGACGCCCTGCTCCGCGAGTTGTTCAAATATGATCCGAAAAATTTCAAGGTATTCAAGTTGCCGCCGCACATCATCCCACTGTGCAACAATTCCGCATTGAGCTCTATCATTGCCATGATGCCAGTCTTCAGTGCTCATGGCCTTGACCCAACTTCGGAAGAGCCAAAAGAAGTAGATGTGCGGCAGTTTTTTGACACTCTGGTGGAGAGAGCCGTCCGGGAAGAGAAAAATCTCATCCGCGACACCACCGAGCGGGAGCTAGCGCACATTGCTAGCAGGATAGAGAAGGCACGACTTGTCGAGGAGGTCGGTGAGTTTGGCTTCATAGTGGAGGAGGCCGAGAAGGCACAAGAGGAAAACCTTACCGAACAGGGCGAACTTGCCGGGCAGGGCGAGCTTGCCGGGCAACCAAGCAGCTTGGCCGCCGGGAGCCCTTCCACTGAAGACACCGCCGAAGAGCCACCGCCAGAGGAGCCCCCAGTTCCACAAAGAAAGAAGCGCACCCTTCACAAGGGCGGCGAACCTGTGCATCGGCAAGAGGCTCAACAGCCGCATCCACACCGTATGACGCGCTCAACCGCGGCAGCAGCTAGTGCAGCGGGAGCGTCTCAAACAGCATCAACGACTGGAGCAGAGTCGTTTCAAACCTCTGCTTTCGCCTCCGCCAAGCGACGAAGAGCTCGTCCTCCTCCTCCCCCTCCTCGCACGGAAACTGAAGTGCCAGTGGGCTTTGACCTCTCCGCTCTCAGTTCCGGAGAAGAGGAAGAAGAGAAAGAACCCTTGCCGCGCCTTCAACTTAAGTAATTCTTGATCTTGTTTTTCTCACTTATATTGCTCTGACCTGTTCCCACAGATATGAAGAGGAAACCTTGGCGCAGAGAATGGCGAAGAGGGCCAGAACCTCAACGAGTGATGAGCCTATCATAGTCATCAAAGATGAGCCCCCGGCAAGAACCGTGGGCGCATCTGAGACCATTCTGCTCAGCCCGGAGACCAGTCCTCGTCGCAGCCCCCAGCGCAGCCCCCAGCGTGAGTCTTGTTCTCATTTTCCGCTGGCGGGCACTGGAGAGCACATCTTTGTTACTGACATCGTCGGGCATGCAGGAGAGGAGCAGCAACATGAGGAGTCATCGGAGGTTGCTCCTAACGTGCCGCCTCCCTCGACTACACCGCCAAGAAGTGACTCTTCGGCAAGGGCTTCCGCTGGCGAGCCCGTTGATGTTGAGGAGGTGCCGGCAAGCGCTGGCGCGACAAGCACTGGCACTGGTGGCCCCGTCCCGACAACGAACGTTGCTGGGGAAGGATAAACCACCGCTCCGGAGCTCAACACAGGTAAACCACCTGCTTCAGAGTCATTATTTTACTTTCTTCTTTTTTGTCTTCTTGAACTTCACTTTAATCTCATTTGATTTTCTTTTCTTGGCCTTCAGATCCTCTCTTGACAGAGCCAATGAATATTGACAATGTCATAGAGGAGACCACCAAGGAAGCTGCCGCCGAGGCCGACAGGATCGCCGCTGACGAGGCCGCCAAGGCCACACCAGAAGAGGCTGCCAAGAAATCTGCCGAGGAGGCCGGCAAGGAATCCGGTGGCCATACTAACGGCACTGAGGCTGCAGGAGCGCCAGGCGCTACGCCGGCCACGGAGCCCCCAGCCACTGGAGAAGCATCAACTTCTGCCACGCCCCCGCCAAGCAAATATCTTAAGGTTGGCGAAGATCTGTACGTCAGCATCCCGGGGACGGCAAGCTCCAGGGCGCCAATTGAAGGCGAAGTTTTTGATGAGGAGATCCTTGCCGCTGCCGGACTCAAAGTTGTTGATGAGCCAAGCGCCAGCAGCAGCAAGTCTGAAGAAGAGCAGCTCGTTAAAAAGCCTCTTTCACTCTACCGCGCCCGAAAGGAGAAACTGGACTCCCGGGAAGCGGTTGTCGGGGCAGCAGAGGCAAACTTTCAAGAGCGTGTGGAGGAGATGAAGGGCTGGCATGCGGAGGCCCTCCAAAACTTGAAACTTCAGCAGGAGCAGCTGACTGAGCAATGGAACAACATTCTCCTGAAGCAATCTGACATTGCCAAGATGGAAGAGGATGTTGCCCAGAAAGCTTCTGCAGAAGAGGGTCGTCTGGCGCAGCTCAAGATCTACTTGGACGCTCATCAAGAAGAACTTGCCGCGCGTGAACAGGCGCTTGCCGACAAGCTTCGCCAGAAAGATGAAGAGGTTGAGAAGCTTGTCGCGCAGCGGACCCAAGACCAGGTGCAGAAGCATAGAGACGAAATCGAAGGTCTGGCAAGAAACTACGCCGGCAAACTCAAGGAGGCCACCGATGCTGTTGGGGCCGCCGAGATAGCCAGGAAGGAGCTGGAGGAGAGAGTGGTGAAGCTGTAGGCCGATCTCAAGGAAAATGGCGAAAAGCTCTCAACGATCGAAAGCGAGAAGAGAAAACTCTCTACAGCTTGTCAGAGATGCAGGTCACCATATCCGAGAAGAACAAACAGCTTTCCGCCGCCAACAACTCGATTAATGATCTGACGCAGAAGCTGACCACTCTGACAGAGACCCTTGAAGGCTTCAGAACTCGCGAGAGAACTCTGACCAAAGATCTCCAAGACCAGAAGGAACTTGCCGAGAACGCCACCTTCACTTTTGATGAACTCAGGAAAAGCATGGAAATCTGGATGGAGAAGCTTGTCGACGTCGCACTGAAACTTCACGCTGAGTTGGCCACCATGGGGCTGCATAACTATACGTCCCCGCCGATCCAAAAACGCCTGACAGCGTCAAGCTGACCCTGTTCCTTGACGGCGTGGTTTATGCGCTCCAGCAGATTCAGCAAGATCACAGGTCCAAACTGGCCAATGAGTCCCGCCAACTCTGCCAAGCTGTTCTCCGCAAAGTGCTCATGAAGGTTGTGCACAAAAACCCTGACCTCAACCTCGACAATGTTCTCGGGAGCCTGTCGAAGGACGTAGATCTCAAGGCCCATGAAGAACGCATTGCTCCAATCGTCGACAAGGTGAGCCAGGTCAGGAGAGTTGAAGGCCAGCATAGAGACTAGGCGGCTTGTTCCTCTCCCTCTTTGTCGTCGCCGCCATCCATGTCGAAAAACATGTTTAAGTTAGAACCGCGGCAACCTTTGATGTAATATAACTTTTCGGGCTTTGAGTATATGCATGCTATTTCCTTTGCTTCATTTCTTCTTTGTATGCACTTGCCCTACGCTTACAGGGAACTTGCCAGGGCGCGCACCTTTGCCGCGAGCGCTAGGTGCCTGACTTTAGCAGCCTGCTGGCGGTGTCGCACCCGGCAAGAAACCTTGTCGTTCTTAGCGCAGCCGCTTAAATTGTTGAGCGAACTCGAAACAAAATAAGGGCGCAGCCAATCACGATTAGGTTCCATCGCGTGCAGGTTTTCCATACAAAGGCTGAAATTGTTTCAAGGCAAATAACTCTATAAAAAAGAAACTTTGCTTAAGGTTCGGCAACTTAGCTTTTTGTTGCCGTGTTCTTCCCGGCAAGATAACAATTTCGAACGTCGCCAGTTGGTCCATACCATCATTCCATCCCCCCCCGGCAAACTTGCGCACGAGGGAACCTTCTGTCCTTTGAGAAAAAGAAAGAAGAGAAAATACGGACATGGAACCTTGGCGGTTCGTTAGTGCTTACCGGGAACAAGTGCAATACAGTATCTTAGATAAACATGCAAATAAAAATTGACATGAAATCGACAAGAACTGTACAACACTCAAGCTTTATTTATGTGGTGCACAGGGTCTGCGCCTGGCTTTGTACAAAGGATCACATGCTGCAGCGGCAAGACTTGTACAAAAGGTGGTTGCCGGGGAAGGACCCGACAACCGCGCCTTATGGGTAAAACTTTTGAAGATGTTCGATATTCCAGGAGTTGCTCACTGGAACGCCATCTTCGGTCTCCAGGCGGACAGCGCCAGGCCTGGTGACTCGTTTCACCCGATAAGGGCCTTCCCACTTCGGCGTCAACTTGTTTGAATTCCTGGCCGACTGAACGCGCCAAAGAACAAGGTCGCCTTCCTCAAGACTTCTGGCATGACTTTGCGGCTATGGTAGCGGCGCAAAGCTTGCTGGTAGCGAGCAGCTCTCACAGCAGCCTGAAGACGATCTTCCTCAAGGAGCATAGCGCCATCTTGCCGCAGCTGCTCTTGCTCGAGCTCATCATAAGTGAGCACTCGAGGTGACCCGTATATGAGTTCCGTGGGGAGGACTGCCTCCGCTCCGTAGACCAGAGAGAAGGGTGTCTGGCCAGTGGCTCGATTTGGCGTTGTTCTGATCGACCAAAGAACCACCGGCAACTCATCAATCCAGCGCTTGCCGCACTTGTGCAGCCTGTCAAAAGTTCTTGTCTTGAGCCCACGCAGCACTTCAGTGTTTTCCCTTTCTGCTTGACCGTTGCTCCTCGGATGAGCAACAGAAGCGAAACAGATCTTGGCGCCAAGATCTTGGACATACTGCATGAAGGCATTGCTCGTGAATTGTGTACCGTTGTCGGCGATGATCCTGTTGGGCACACCAAAACGGCAAACAATTCCTTTGAAGAACTTGATGGCTGACTGTGCTGTCACCTTCCTCACTGCTTCCACTTCCGGCCACTTTGTGAACTTGTCGATTGCAACGTACAAGTACTCAAAGCCCCCGGTAGCACGGGGAAAGGGGCCCAGTATGTCGAGCCCCCAGACCGCAAATGGCAAGGAGAGAGGGATTGTCTGGAGAGCTTGAGCTGGTTGGTGTATCTTCTTTGAATGAAACTGGCACGCTTCACACTTGGTTACTAGTACTGTTGCATCCTGGAGGGCTGTGGGCCAAAAGAAACCTTGCCGGAATGCCTTGTCGACAAGAGCTCTTGAGCCAATGTGAGAGCCACATATGCCTCCATGTATCTCCGCCAACAGCTATAGTCCATCTTCCCGGGGAATAACCACGATCACCTATGGGACCAGCGAAGATCCCTTTACGGTTCGGCAGGGGGGAAGGATCGCACAAAGAGCAAATCTAACGAAGAGCATGCAAGGGATTTTACCCAGGTTCGGGCCGCTCGGAAGCGTAAAACCCTACTCCTGCTTTTAGTGTATTATGTGTGAGTTCTAGGTCAGGAGCACTGTGGGATGAACAGTACACAACTGCTGCATGCGAGACTGGGCTAGAGAGTATCAGAATCGGAACCTCCTCCACGTTTCCCTTGGGCCTCCTTTTATACATACAAAGGGGGTCACCAACAGTGGCAATATAGTAGAGTGGAGAGGTGTAAAGTAACTACAGTGGTGCCATCATTACTGTGGTGAATCATCATACCTACTTCTGACGGCTTAGGACAAGGGCATTTAATGCACTGCCTTGGTGTCCCGTTAAGTGTATCTGGACGTCTTGGAGATGGGAAAAGGAGCCATCCCATCTGCCCCGCTAGGCACAGTGCCCTGCCACGCATGCCTGGAGAAGGGTCCAGAGCGCCATGCTGGCAGCTGCACTGGAGCGGCAATACAGTGGCATAACCTTGCCGGGCAAGGGCCTTGCCAGGCCAGGAACCTTGCCGGGCAGGAGCCTTTTCGGGCTTCAGCAAATATTCCCGGCAAGCACCTCTTGGCGGGGCCTTGTCTCCAATCCTCTGGCTCGAATGCCTTCTTGATCTCTTGTATTTATCTTTGGCTGTCCCCGGGCAAGCCTTGCCACGGGCGTGGCTACAACTGCGCGTGCACAAGTATGGGGTACTAAAGGACCCCTACTTTAGTACACCGACACTCTCCAACAAAAAAGTGGGGCTGCGCCCCAGTTGTACACTCCCTTTGTTTGGAGAACCCTTGTTGATTGTGAACTTCGTTCGCAAAGTAAGCGTCCTTTTAATGGGCCAACTCTTTTTAATGCACCGCTTGCCCCAGTTTTTAAAATGAGCTTTGCTCTTCTGGGCGCTGGGCGCTCCCGTGGTTTGCGAGAAGGAAAAAGGACTAATCTTTTGTTACATCTGGCACGAGATGAAAAAGAGAGAGCTTCGTCTATCGATGAACAGCAGATTGACAGAGCTCTTGGCATTGCTTTGTTTTTCTCTCCTTTCCTATCAGCGAGTTCCGATCCTTTTGTTCAAAATTTCTTTGTTCGTACCGAACCGCTTGCAGAATCAAATCCAGTTCCACAAGATCCTATATCAGCTATACATCCTCCTTGCATTTATGCCAGAGATGTCGGCAGTGCTATGGGCTTTGGGTTATGTAGATCAAAAATGATGAATGGGATTGTGGCACTCCACTCGCCGCCAATGCGGAAGGATGCCGCCGAAAAGAATGGAACGCTGCTTTGCTCTGCTGGATGCGTCAGATCCCATATAAGAAGCTCACTCTTTACCCGATCATTCAAACATTTTGTGGGCGGCGCGCCTGCTCTATTGTTGCGTAGCAATAGAAGCTTGCTCATGCTGCTTCGGCGGCGCTTTTTTGCCTTCTCTTCGCTCTAGACAGGAGCGCTAATGGACACGGGGAGGGAGCAGGCGAAGCGTGTCATTCATAATGGAAAGAAAGACACCACTACTTCGCCTCTTTGTTGGACCGCCGGTGCGAATACGGTGGTCTCTGACCAGGACCAGGAACCAATTCAAATTTGGATCTTGACATGTCGGTTGTTTTTAAACGTAGGCATCTCGCCAGGAAGTTGGTGGGCTCATCATGAATTAGGTCGGGGTGGCTGGTGCTTTTGGGATCCCGTAGAAAATGCGTCTTTTATGCCTCGGGTATTAGCCACAGCTCGTATTCATTAAGTAATTCTACCCCTTCTTCATTCTTGGACCTCACTTCTGAATATTTTGACTCTTCCATGCTATGTCTTAGGAACCTTTTCAATACGGTCCGGATTGCTAGCTCCCATTCATAGTTCAGCTACAGACGGTACACGAGGAAGATTTTTATGGCGGTTCTTCCTTCTAATTACAGGCATATCTATGACTTTTTTTACCAGATGAAGCAGGAGGCATCGGTCCGTAGAACCTATAAAAAAGAGATGGCTGTGGCACGAAGTACTCTTGTGCACCTACGTCACTCGGCTCGCGCGCAACCCCGCCCCGTTATGTTATGTTATGGAAGAATTTAGCTTCTTGCTGGGCTGGTTATTCAGATCCAGCAACTGGCTGCCGGATTTCGTCCTGTCCGTAGCGCTTCGGAAGTCACTCTGGCGTGGCGCTGCTGGATACTTCTGATCAATAGGAATAGGAGCAAAAAAAAGCTTACGCTTACGCTTAAGGGAAGAAACGTTCTTGGTGGATGCAGGCCCTGGTACCCAAAAAATTTGTATGCAAGATGAGCTTACAGGACTGCCCATCAAGCGAGCCACCAGGTTTGAGAATAAGGTGGGATGCAAGAATGTAGTGGCTGGTGAATCACTGATCAAAAAGCGGATTTTTGAGAGATTCTTCATCGATCTAGTGGCCAGTAAATCACTGATCAAAGAGTGAGCAGCCGCCAGGTTTAATGTTTTTTTGGGATCCCTGGATGTAGCGGTTGGCGAACCGCTTCTTCTTCCACAAAGATTCAGACAAAACCGAGCTTGGATAGAACTGAAGAAGATTTGGTGAACGAAGAAAAAGGTGAAAGGGTTTATTATAAAAAAATCAAAGGAGGTTATTCAGTAGCCATCGTGGGTTTCATTACTTTTCTTCCATTTAAAAAAATCTCTTATAAAAAATGGAGAGCGAATGATCGATTCACCATTGATAGCATTAACCCTAAAAGGAGGGATATTGTGATAATAGCGGCAGATCAAACTAGAACTTAATGAAAAGATAAAAAAAATTATGAAAAATACGAAGCCCACCTTAATCCATTTTGTTGAGGAACTTGCACTTATTTCGGCCCTATATTTACATAGACAAGAAAGGCTCTGGCGATCATGCGTGACTGGCGGAGCGCCTATCGCCCTGGCACGGCACTCTAAAATGCATGTTGGGTTGGGCCAGCAAGAAGACTTCGACTAGGGAGACGAAGAATGGAATTGAAGAAGGCAGCATAGTCCGTATACATTCAGCACCCTCATTACAGCATTTGCTAAGCATGAAAAGTGGTTGGAGCTATGCTTAGGTGCACAAAAATGCAGGAGAAAGGATGGCACCCAGAGACGAGGAAGGGCGTAGCAAGCGACGAAATGCTTCGGGGAGTTGAAAATAAGGATAGATCCGGAGATTCCCAAATAGGTCAACCTTTTGAACTACCTGCTAAATCCATGAGCAGGCAAGAGACAACCTGGCGAACTGAAACATCTTAGTAACCAGAGGAAAAGAAAGGATAATTTTGCTCTTCAGAAAACGCGTATAGTGGCCTTCGTCGATGGGACAAATGCTCCAGTGTATGCGTTACAAGGCAACTAGCATTTTGTCGTGGAAGATCGTGAAAGAATGTTCTTGTTTTTCGTTGGAAAAACCAACGCCGACGTCAAGATCAGTCTCCTTTCTCTTTTCGGGAGCAGAGCTGAAAAAGATGGACAGTAACGATCGCATAATATCAATTTATCGGCCTTGTCATCGAAAGCGGCTTCCAATTGCTAGGAAATTCTCAGCTATATGGGGGACTTTGATGGTGAGCAAAAATAATTGATCAAGAAATTGGTAAACTTTCGCATGATCGATGGTAAAAGAACGAGAGTTCGTGCTATTGTTTATAAAACTTTTCACCACCTAGCTCGAACTGAACGCGATGTAATAAAACTTATGGTTGACGCCGTAGATAATATAAAGCCAATATGCGAAGTGGTCAAAGTAGGAGTCGCAGGTACTATTTATGATGTTCCTGGGATTGTAGCCAGGGATCGTCAACAAACCTTAGCTATTCGTTGGATCCTTGGAGCAGCTTTCAAATGACGTATAAGCTATGGGATAAGCTTAGAGAAATGTTCATTTGCTGAGATACTGGATGCTTACCGAAAGAGGGGAATTTCACGTAAGAGAAGGGAGAATCTTCATGGACTGGCTTCCACCAATCGGAGTTTCGCGCATTTCAGATGGTGGTAAAATGATACCACATAAGGAGCTCTTCCTCATTCAGTCATACTCAACAAAAGTAAGAAATGTTTGACCCTGATCCTTTTTTCATCTTCATATAGAAAGAAAATCGGCCTTCCTCATACTCCCCCCTTCATTCATAGAGTTTTGGAGGAATCCACAAGAGGCCTGCCCATTCATAATTGCATAAAAGAACCATTCTTTTTATGAAAACTCTTGTTCCAACCTCACCTCGGGTCGAATGAATACGAAAGGGGGATCAATCAAATCAATAAGCCATGAATGAAGAAGTAGTGGGCCTTTCGCCTTATTTTGGTTGACTTGTGGAGCTAAGAAATCTACTTCAAAGAGAGGGAAAGAGTGCTAGTCCGAAAGAACAAGCAAGGGATGAGAGCACGGAAGCGAAATCCGATGCGCCCACGCGCATACGTTTTCTTGCTGGGTAATTTCTTAGAAAGTTTTTGTGTTGTTGATTCCTATTCCTACGTGTTGTGCTTTTTCCCCAATGCCGCCTATTGGTACTAGTGGAGTAGGATTGGCCTGTAATACAGAACCTATAGGTGGTGTAACCTTTCGCTCAGTACTCAAATCTACAATTGAAGCATCTGAGGCTGCATCAATCGAGGATACACGACATAAGGAATTGTTAGATCTCCAAACTGAACTTCGCCTTCACCAAGTGTGTGTTTTCAATGGTCCTAACTAACGGTTGGCAAGCGATCCCCTATTCTGCATCCCGAAGATCAGACGGCCCAGAGCCGGAGCGATCATTCCAGCAAGTTACTCAGCTTGAGTTTTTCAGTCAATCAATAGATTGTGCAGTTTCTTAGTCTTTTGGTCCACGTCTTCATGACTTATAGAAAGGGTTTTATTCTTTTACAAGATCATGGAAGCTTCAGAAACCATCCGAGATCTTCTGGAAACAAGAAATGTTGCATCAACGGGTTCAGTGGTCATATCATAGTGAAATCGAGTTTCTGGATTTAGTCGATATCAAATTCCCAACTTAGAAATTAGAAAGGACTAAGATTCTACTTCTTCCTCGAATACTGGGAATGTGGATTCAAGTATGATATCACTATTCCACAGATCTCAAGAAAACAAATTGAACAAGTTTGATGGCTGGAAGAATGTAGGAAATATTCAAACATGTATTGCATTTCATTGATCTCACCCTTTGTTCAGTGCTGCATAAGTACTGACTTCTTGAACAGATACCGGTACCGGTCATGAACGCTTCGCCCTTCTCAAGTCAAGTGCAGAAGCAAAATCTGTTGAGCAAGAAGCCAGTGATCCCACAACATCAAAGTGATACGTATGACATATTGGAAATTAGGCTTAGTTTGTACCTGTGAATATAGTAATGCACTTATTTATTGATAAATATGTTCTTTCAAGTAGAGCATACTCGGTAGAAAGGAGGTGGCGGAGCTGGGAAGAGGATTATACTTTATCGATTACTTGGACTTAGAGACCAATTATAGAAAGAAGACAGTAGCTGAGTTAGTTTTATGGATCTAGTTTATGAGCAGCTTAACTAGAAAAGCAAGCAGAAGGAATAGAAGAATGAAATGCAGAAATAGGGGAAGGGCGGGTAGCATTTTCAAATGCCAGTTTGAGTGAGACAGTTTCTGTCTGTCCCCCCACTTTTAGGCTATTCTTCCATTCTGCCTTTGTCTTGCTCTAAGCTACCTGACTTCCTTCCTTTGTTCTACCATTCTACTTTGTCGGATTCTGATCATCAGTTCTTATCGATCCCATTTTAAGGACAAATCCTGATGTTGGTAAAATATACATGTTGATCAAGGCCAAGGACAATGAAGCAGCCATGAAAATATTGAAGAACGAGGTATGATGATTACTTCGGACTACTTTCTGTTCTTCATGCAAATGACCATATTTTTTGTCTGCAATACAGGTAGAAGATACTGAGTTGTTCAGATGTTTACAGGAAATCCATGGGAAAAACTACCACAACTTTGTATTAAGCAAGCAAGTTCCAGTCGTTGGTAATTTCAGGGAAGCCAACATTGGCATTGCTCCTGAGTTAGCCAAAGAGATCGTGGAAGAAGTGGATGTTATCGTAAACTCTGCAGCAAATACCACTTTTGATTAGAGGTTCGTGAAGCTATACTAGTCTTGCACCAAGGATTGCTTCCATTACTAAATGTGTAAGTTCACATTCCATAGCCATAAAAGTATTGCAACTTGCAGGTATGATGTAGCACTAGACATCAACACCGTGGGGCCATTCCGGATAATGAGTTTCGCGCAGCGGTTTCGAAGACTGAAGCTCTTCTTGCAAGTATCAACATGTCAGAATGCCAAATAAGAGTTTCTTGTGGTCGAAATCAAATGGTAACCTGTTTCTATTAATCTCAAAAGCTTACAAACAAGCTTTAGCAGTATGTTTGCATGTCATGTTTTTGGCCAAACAGCATATGTGAATGGGCAGAGGCAAGGTTTGATACTAGAGAAGCCATTTTGCTTAGGGGATACCATAACAAAGGGGATAGGTTCCTCAGATTTTTCAGCACATCAGAATACCATGTTGGATATCGAGGCTGAGATGAACTTGGCAAGACACTTATGTGTTCACAAATGCCATGGGCGAGATGGTCATCAACTGCATGCGAGGAGAGATACCGGTGGTAACAATCAGGCCAAGTGTCATAGAGAGCACATGGAGGGATCCCTTCCCAGGTTGGATGGAAAGAAACAGGTAAATGCTAAACCCAAATCTGAGGTTGCGGATGTCACATATATATGTGATGCATCCTCGTCTGCTTACCAGATAATGAGCTATTTCAAGGATCTAGCAGTGCGTACTAACTTTTGACGGGTTGATGGTGAGGATCAAGTATATGACCTATATTCCTCACTATTAGAGGACTTCAAAGAGGAGATTCCATCATAATCTCTGGAAGCTAGTGTCAAGGAAGCCGTTAGCCGTCACCTTAACTGAAAGTTGGTGAAGAAGGTGTATATGCCTCTTGTCTATGGTAAGACACAGCATAGTGCAGCAGCGGACATCCAGAAGGGGCTTGACTTCATTAGAAAATGTGCTGAAAGCAACAAAGTGGCGGACATTTGTTTTTGCATTCCGGGACAAGAAATTCCCAGCCATTGCTAGGTTGAGCCATGTTAGCAAAGAATGGTTTCTCCAACAATATGAGGATAAATCCCTTACTAAAATGGTAGTGGTCACAAACCCCTTCCGTGTACAATTGAAAACATTAACAATATGAAAGCAAGAATCATCATTTATACTGGGAATACCTTCCTCGACCGAAAGAGAAAGAGTTGAAGATCACGAAGGAAAGTGGGTGGATACAAAACCAGTTCATATCACTTGTCTTTCTGGTCTTTCAGAATCTCATCGAATACTAGTAAATGCTTTCGAAGACAAAATAGAAGCACTAGAGAGCTCAAGTTCACTTCATTCATCACAAGATGCAAATGATAATCAAAATGGAGCTAATGAGGAAGAAATCACTTCTACTTAAACTTAAATAGTTCAATACCAACCAACACATAAAGCAATAACCAGATAGATAGAATGATAATAGGTAATATGAAGATATCAACACAGCCAGAGTCACGAGGCTCGATAATGACCAATGGGTTAGGATCTGAGGAAGCTTAGTTTGGATGATGGAATATTCGCTGTTCTGATTATTGAGATACTGCAAATCCACTTATCCAACAATTTCAGTCCATTTTCCTACTTTTTCTGCAAGGGGTTCAAGGGGAAAGCATTATTATATCCTTAATATGACTCTCTGTCACACGGATGCTGCTGGGCTGCTACAAAACCCCTATAGTAGAAAAAAAGATCAAAATAGGGATAAAACGTAGGATAACCCAGATCACTCGGACTAGCTGAACTCTCCAGAACAAACACAACCTAGGTGGTTTGACTAACGTTTTGGCACATTAGACTAACCTAACACAACTCCTGGCTACATTCAGTCCTATCGAGATACAAGCTGTTACCAACCTGATACAACGCAAGTCACAAGCTTGACACAGCGAGAATGGCTGCAAATGACAACTCCTGCATCTGAGATTGACAACTCTAGTAACAGAGAATGACAACTCCTGCAACAGATATTGACAGAGCATGACACTCTCAACTGAGCTCAATCCAGTTGTGAACAATAAACAACACTGAAAGTAAACAACACGGTTATCACAAAAGTTGGATTCCGGATTACAACACTATAGGCAATGAACCACCACTAACGGCCCATAACGTTAGCTGATAGCCACTGACCGTGGAGTACTTGCCGATCCATCAGCGAGGACTGTATCATTTAGCGAGCTAAAAACTTAAGGAACATGTATGTGAGAGTTCCACTTTAGCTCCCTCAACACCAGGCGGGACGAGCAGCCCTATACCACGTGTAGCCACACTCGAGTGTCCTTTTCTACTTAGTTGGACAGATCACTTCAGAAAATCATATAAAAATCAATCAAGAAAATGGATGCGCTAATGCGCAACGGCTTTCGCGCTAGTTGCTCAAAAAATCTTATAAAAATCAAGCAAGAAAACGGATGTGCTAACGCGCAACGGCTTTCGCGCTAGTTGCTCAATCCGTTGCTTGCTTCTCTTCTGTCTTGGAAAAGTGAGGATTTCCTATCTGATCCAAGGGAAGGAAGAGAGGTGGAAAGTGTTGCTGTGTTAAATCGAGATTGTGTGGGTGTCCGCTCATGTTCGACGCTATCGAAAATCATGCATTGGATGGATGCCCGGGCATTGAGAAGGAAGGACACTTTCAGAGGCGAAAGGCCATGGGGAGAGATTTTTCTGTGATCCATGGATCTCCAATCGGGAAACCGTATCCAAGCTCCGTGGCTAGTCTGCACTCTTTGGACTTTTCAAACTTAGCGAACTGAAACATCTGAGTAGCTAAAGGAAGGAAAATCAACCGAGACCCCGTTAGTAGCGGCGAGAGAGAGCGGAACAAGGATTTTCATTAAAAGAAATCCGAAGTGGTTTCATTCGATTTGTTGTGGATTGGATGATGGAAAAACCAGCAAGCAGCAAGTGTAGTTAGAAAAGTTGCCGTAGCGCGCCCTACGGAGTTGTACAAAGTCAGCAAATGTTTTCGGGCGCAAACATAGGCAACACAGGACTGATGACGGGGTGGGGCGCGCAGTGAACTGGTTTGCTAAAAAGATTGGTAGATCCGGCCAAAGAAGGCGATAGCCCTATTCATTCGTTCCCATGGTTCGATCCTTCCCAGTAAAACGCGGCGTGTTCAAATGATGATCACTTTTACGCGAGAAAGGGGGACCACCCTCTAAGCCTAAGTATTCCTCAATGACCGATAGCGTACAAGTAACGTGAGGGAAAGGTGAAAAGAACCCCAATCGGGGAGTACAATAGAGAACCTGAGATCCGATGCGAACAATCAGTCGAAGGAGCGGAGCGCGGGCGCACTCATTCTAACGGCGTACCTTTCGCATGATGGGTCAGCGAGGAAATGGGAATAGCGGCTTAAGCCATTAGGTGTAGGCGCTTTCCAGAGGTGGAAGATTTACGTTCTTCCTATTTGACCCAAAACCAATCGATCTAGCCATGAGCAGGTTGAAGAGAGATATAACAGGCCTTGGAGGACCGAACCCACGTATGTGGAAAAATACGGGGATGACTTGTGGCTAGGGGTGAAAGGCCAACCAAAATCGGATATAGCTGGTTTTCCACAAAATCTATTTCAGTAGAGCGTATGATGTCGATGGCCCGAGGTCTCCTATATTGGGAGTTACTCTACGTATTGCTTGACGTAAAACCAATAGTGGATTTGTTTCTGTCTTTTGTTGAATTTTTTTCATGGCTCGATATAGAATTTGTTAAGCCAATGATTTTTTTTCGTCTTTCATAATACGGTTAACCACCATGTTTACTAATCGATTACGAAAAATTGGATCAGATTTTGCAGTTCTTTTTTCTGTAGTACCTCGACGTGACATGAGCGTGAAAGAGGTTCAAGAATCCGTTTTCTTTTTATAAGGGCTAAAATCACTTATTTTTTCGGCTTTTTGACCCCATATTGTAGGGTGGATCTCGAAAGATAGGAAAGATCTCCCTCCAAGCCGTACATATGACTTTCATCGAATACGACTTTCCACATAATTCTAAAGGGATCTATGAGATCGAGTATGGAATTCTGTTCACTCACTTTAAATTGAGTATCTGTTTCCCTCCTTTTCCCGCTAGGATCGGAAATCCTGTATTTTCCATATCCATACGATCGAGTCCTTAGGTTTCCAAAATAGTGTAATGGAAAAAGAAGTGCTTCGAATCATTGCTATTTGACTCGGACCTGTTCTGAAAAAGTTGAGGTATTTCGAATTGTTTGTTGACACGGACAAAGTAAGGGAAAACCTCTGAAAGAATTTCCATATTGACCTTGGACATATAAGAGTTCCGAATCGCATCTCTTTATAAAGAAGATCTTTTGTCTCATGGTAGTCTGCTCTAGTCCCTTTACGAAACTTTCGTTATTGGGTCCTTCTCCTGTTGCTTGATTCACATGGCATCATCAAATGATACAAGTCTTGGATAAGAATCTACAACGCACTAGAACACCCTTGTTGATGATTCTTTACTGCGACTGCTTCCAGCTCGAATAATGCGATATCTCACACCGGGTTCAAAGATACTTAACCCTTCCTCCTCTTACTAATACTACAGAATGTTCTTGTATGCCCAATACCTGGTATAAGCAGTGATTTCAAATCCAGAAGTGAATCGTACTAATTTCCTTTACGTAAGGCAGAGTTGGGTTTTTGGGGTTGATAGTGGAAAAGTCGACAGAGAAGGATCAGCATATCCTTGTTTAAATAGGTCCACTAGACCTTAGCTACTTAATTTCATGGTATTTAGCACGGACGATAGAAGATTGGAATGATGGTATCAATGTGCCGCATTGAAATGAGAGTGGCCATATCGCTATCAATCAAGGTGGGACAGACCAGCCATCTCCACAGATTGCTAGTTTGCTGAAAACAATCTAGCTTTTGCCAAAAGAAAGCCAAACTCTCATCCAGATGCATCTCGATTCACATCTCTATATGATAATATGCACGACCGATTCTCGTATCTGCTGATACAAGAGATTCTTTCAAAAGATAACCCTAACCCCTGGGTGGGCGAAAGATGGAGACAATACTGCCGTTGAAGCGCAAGCGTGAGCAGCAGTCCGGTCAGCCCTTGCTTTCTCAACTTGAGCAGGAAACTTCCAACCAAATAGGAGGGAGGGGCACTCTCAAATAGGAATGCAAACATAAAACGCATGCTCTTGAGTGTCAATTCCTCTTCTGACCGAAGTGAATAACAAACATCCCTTCCATCTGGACACTGAATAATGAGAGAATCATAGAAGTTATCAGAATCCGGGGCTAGAGTCTTTGGCTGAACATCCACAGATGATCGATTCCCTGCGCTAGCAAGTATTGGATTGGACTGGGGGTTAGTTGGCTCACCATATGGTATAGATTGATAGATATATTTGATACGTCCTATAACATGGAGATGGAGATAGCCAAGCCCCTTTCTTGAAAGGCAAACCCTCTTTATCATCCAACACAGGATCTCCCTATGGAATACCACCATTGTCTTTCTCCATCTCACTCAATAGTATATATCGGCATAAATAGCTCAGCTCATGAAATAGAGCGAGCAAGAGCTCGAAGTTGGTAGGAAAGTTCGGATAAGTCGACTCGACTCCTTAGTGCAGCGTACACTTGCTTCAGCAAAACGAGGCTCATCCATTTGTTTTGATCCGAATCACACTCTAGACCAGCTCTTCTTATAGAGAAGGAACTCCACTTTGACAGTCATACGAGAGGGAAGAGACTCAAAGTTGATGAGAATAGTCGATTTCACCGGTATCACGAATAGCAGTTTTAGTAGAAAAGGGCGTTGATGATTGAAAGGATTTCTCCTCGAACCACCGGTAACTATGTCAGTTATTGTCATTCTAATGATACTGAATCGGATCAATATTTGGAATAACAATATCTGATCTATCAAATCGATTCATCATCGAGAATGGAATAGTATAACATAGGAATTTGATCCAAACAAACTCCGAATTGGGATTTCTTATTGGATCAGGAATCCCATTGCATTTTTCATCCTTTTCCATTTTTATTCTTTCAGGCAGTTTTGGTTCGCAATAAAGCTAGGGTCCTGATCGAGTAAGACTACGTCCTATCTATCTACCTCTCCAAACACAATATCTTGAGTACCTATGACGGTGACTACATCTGCTGGCATGTGATGTTTGGACATAGAATTGAGTCCTTGTGAATGGGCAAAGCCAGGTGCTCTTATTTTACAACGGTAGGGACGATTACTCCCATTACTGACAAGAAAGACACCAAATTCACCTTTAGGTGCTTCAACTGCGGTATAGGTAGAAGGAGCTGGTATCGAAAAACCTTCTGTATAAAGTTCGAAATGGTGAATTGAGGTAGAGTAGACCGATGATCCGGTAGTCATTTGGCCGGCTATGGAAAGAAAAAGCTTGCATCTGCTCCCCCTAAACTATAACGGGTCCCATCTCTCTCCAAACCTAATGTGGTAGTTTCACGTCATAAGGCTTTCCATCTATAGTTTGAGCCATTACTATAACAGCCCGGGACCGATGCTCCAGATGCCGTCCTGTTATTTTCGTTGCCGCTGTGTGATTTAACTATTTGTTGCATTTCATCATGGCATCATGCGCATTGCATCGCATTTGTATCCGCATGTTTTCATAAAACTTGCATCCGTTCATAGTTGACGGTTCTCCTGTTGCCGTCGTTGACCGTTCGAGACCAACCACACTTGCACGCGCCCCGGCATCGGAAAAATATTGTTTTTAAAAGTGGGAATAAAATGTCCTCGGATTGGGTTGAAAGTTGGCGTGCGGTCTTATTCTAGTGTAGGTAGACCGCCTGCGAAATTTCGTCGCAATCGGAGGTCGTTTGATACCCGAACCGTTAAATATATAGCGGCACTATAACCGGTTAAAATATCAGGCGTTTCGGTTTTCCAAACGCAATGCCGGGCCGCACCACTTCCCTCTCTTCTCAGCCCACAGCCTCCTCATAGCCCACCTAGCCCACCTACACAGCCCCCTCCGTTCTCGGTCGTCGGATCGCGATCGGAGGCTCCGAAAACCCCCTAAAGCCCCCTAACCCTAGAAAAACTGCTATATATAGACCCCCTAGCGTCCAATTAAGGAAACCCTAGCCATTCTCCTCGAAATCCGTGCCCCGACCAGCCTCCAGCCGCCACATGTCGCCACCTCCCACCTGCGCCGCCGCCCTGGTTCCCCCAGCCGCCGCGGGCCCGCCAGGCCCGGGCGCGGCCTGCCGCGAAACCCATCCGGGCCCGAGCCACCGCCGCCCAGGCCCGCGAGCGCCGCCGCCCCGCACTGCTCGCCCGCGCGCCCAGCGCCCCACGCCAGGGAGCTCCTCCCACAGCCCGAGCTCGCCGCCGCCGGCCGGCCCCTCGCCGGATTCCGCCATCGCCACCACCTGGCTCCTGCCCCGCCGCCTCAGGTCGCCGGGACCCCGCCGCAGTCGCGCCGCCATCATCCCGAAGCCGCGCCGCCCTTGAAGACTCGCCGGTCGCCGGAGTGCACCGCCCCGCCTCCTCCGGCCGGATCCGGGCTGGCGACGGCCGGATCCGGAGCCCCTTAGCCACGCCGCCCTCGCCGACCTCCTCCTCGCCGCCGGCGCCGCTCCGGCCTGCCCTGGCCCAGCCGCCGGGACGAGCCCGTCCCTGGACCAGCCGAGACCACCGAACCAAACGGCCGACCCGAGCCACCCGTACCACCTCGTCCAGTCCCGTCCCGAGGGTAATTTTGGCTAAGTCCCTGAACTTCAACATCATATATGCATTTTGCCATGGCCATAACTTTGTGCATGTGCATCCGTTGATGATGATCCATATATATATTTTGTAGTGCTCTCCGTGGTCTACACGATGGTAGTGGTTGCATCCATGTTAGGGTTCATCTAGTGGTCCTAATCTCTGTTGCAAGAGTGCATAGTGCTGTTAACTGCTGTTTTCTGTTAGAACTAGCGATATTGCGTTGATGTTTGCCACCAATCTATAGCCCATATGCAGTAGGTTTCTTCATGAGTTTTGTAGCCCTTCATGTCTACTTTGATGCCATGCCATTTGCTGCCATGTTAGGATTCGTATGCATGATCATATCTTGTTGCAAAGTGGGCTAGTTTCTGTTTTCTGCAACACTTAGCAGATTTTCAGTAATTGTTGACTGTCTGTTTTAAAACTTGTCATCTTGCTTGGGTGATTGCCATGAATCCATAGCTCATATGGAGTTGCTCCCTTTGGATGTTTTGTAGTGCATAACTTGTTCTTCAATGACATGCCATCATATGCCATGTTTATGCCCTGTAGCATATTTATTTCTTGCTCCAAAGTAGGCTTCAGAATGTTACTGTCAGACTTAGTGATTTTTCACTAAGTCCTCAGACTGTTACATTATGAGGGCTACTTCCCTTGATGTTTGCCATGAATGTGTTGCTCCTTTGGAGATGCTTAGTGAGGATGATTTGTAGAACATGTTTAGCTCTACATGCCTGTGTATGAGTATGCCAAGATATGCCATGCTAGCTAGGTTATTTTGTGCCCCAAAGTGCTCATGTTTCTGTTAAGCCCTGCTGTTAATATGTTTTGCTATCTTGTGAGCATTGCCATGACTTCTCTGTGCATCCTATGATTTGGTTCCTATGGAACATATTGAAGAATGCCATGTCTACTGTAGGTCCATGCCATTTTCTTGCATTTTGGTTATGTTTTGCTTGCTGTTATCTCCATGCCAATTCTGCCATTCACTGTTACAGTTTCAGCTCCTTAGTGAATTTCACTAAGTCCTAAACTGTAACAGTAAATGGACCTATTGTAGAATTCGTAGCAATTCATGTGTGCTGCAAATGATTTTGGTCCTTTGGAATGATTTGTTGTGCTGTAAGTAGGCTACATCCCCATGCCTTGGTTTTGCATTTTAGAATCCTGTAGCTTGCTGCTTTGATGCTCCCAATGTGGTATGTTGCTGTTTTGGGCAGATTATCTTTAAACCTTGTGTTGCTTGTATCGGTTGAACCGTTGCTCCGTTTAAGTAGTGTCCTACATGAAACTTGCTTAGAATTGCATGTAGTTGCATAATATCATGTTTGCATCCATGTTTGGAGTGATGTGATGGTGGTTTGCATGTATTTTGCATATATGCCATGTCATGTTTGTTTTGCTCGTAGCTCCTAAACCGTAGCTCCGTTTGGCATGATCTTTATATGCATTTGCATTGTTTTGATGTGTAGATCATGATTTTGCCATCTTCATACATATAGTCTTGGTGCACCTTGCCATGCCATGCATCATACTTGGTTGTGCATCATGTCATGCTTGTGCTTGTTTGTTTACCGTGTTTTTTGCTTCTTCTCGTTAGTTCCCGTTGCGATGTGAGGATTCGTTCAACTACGATGGTTCGTCTACTTCATGGACTCGGTCTTCTTCCAGCGGGATTCCAGGCAAGATGATCATTACCTTGGATACCATTACTATATTTACTTGCTAGTTGTCCCGTTGCTATCGCTATGTCTCGCTACCTACCACTTATATGTCAGCCTTCCAAATTGCCATGATACAGCCTCTAACCACCACTACCCAGCAAACCGTTGTTTGGCTATGTTACCGCTTGCTCAGCCCCTCTTATAGCGTTGCTAGTTGCAGGTGCAGTGCAGGTTGTTTCCATGTTGGGAACATGGATATCTTGGGATATCACAATATCTCTTATTCAATTAATGCATCTATATACTTGGTAAAGGGTGGAAGGCTTGGCCTTTTGCTTGGTGTTTTGTTCCACTCTTGCCGCCTTAGTTTCCGTTATACCGGTGTTAAGTTCCTTGATTTGCGTTCCTAACATGGTTGGGGTTTATGGGCCCCCCTTGACAATTTGGTTCGGAATAATACATATCTGGCAAGACCCAACTTTGGTTTTCCATTTGCTCATGACAACTAAAATGAATGCATAGGGCTTAGCTAACCCGTTGATAATCAATTTCACCCCCCGAGCCAGTGCTTAAAAAGAGTGTTGGTTCGAAACGGTCTGACTGCGGGGCCGCGACGGGGCAACCCGAGGATTGGTATATACCTGTAGGCAGTACCATCTGCTGTTGCCCTGAGAACGAGGTACGCGCGACTCCTATCGGGATCGTCGGCGCAGCGGGAGGTCTTGCTGGATATGTGTTAACCTTATCGAAGAGTCTTGTGCACCGGGATTCCGACGATGCTTCGGGCTATCCCGATGTTGAGGTTTTTCCATCGCTGAACGTGAGAGTTTATAATGGACAAAGTTGGAGCACCCCTGCAGGGTTAAATCTTTCGGAGAGCCGTGCCCGCGGTTATGTGGCACTTGGAAATTTATAATATCCGGTTGTAGAGAACTTGACACTAAACCCGAATTAAAATACACCAACCGCGTGCGTAACCGTGATCGTCTTTTTCCGAGGAAGTTCGGGAAGAGAACACGGTGGGGTTATGTTTGTACTCGTAAGTAGTTCAGGATCACTTATTGATCATTATTAGTTCACGACCGTCATGCGTAGTCTCTCTTCTTATTCTTGTACTCGTAAGTTAGCCACCATATAAATGCTTAGTGCTTGCAGCAGCCTCACTACTTATCCATTCCATACCCATTAAGTTTTGCTAGTCTTGATACCCCTGGTAATGAGATTGCTGAGTCCCCGTGGCTCACAGATTACTACAACAGCAGGTGCAGGTACAGGTAAAGCGATGCTATGACGTGAGAGCGATGCTTGCTTGTTCTATTTGGAGTTCTTCTGCTTCTTCTTCATCGATCATAGGATGGGTTCCCGGTTGGGAGATCCGGGCTAGCAGGGTGGATGTCGTTCTTCTTTTTCGTTTGATTTCATCCGTAGTCGGATCCTGCTCTTCTGTATGATGATTTGCTATGTATTGATGTATTGATGTATTCTTGATGTAGCTTGTGGCGAGTGTAAGCTTTTATCTTGTATTCTCATCTATTCAGTACATGGTATGTTGTAATGATATCCACCTTGCGAAGCGTCTTCGATATGCGCTTCTATCCTTGTTGGGACTTTCGAGTTCCTTTAGGATAGGACCGCATATTGGGCGTTACAATTACCCACCAAGGATCCCATTCGTTCAGAACTCAGTCGACTGCCTCTATAGATAAGGCAGAACGTCCTTAGTTCAGCATTATAGCACATAGTCTCCGACGCTACTACAGCGCTTCGCTAACTCAAAGCGCCTCGCTATGAGAATGACGTGTCGCTAACGCTTGGCTAAGTCGTCGAACCCTCGCGCTGACCATTCGCTTTCACAGTAGCGAAAGCGCTTCTATTTGCCCCTTAACTTCATAAAGTATTTGGAAAGAAAAGAAAGAGATTCTTGGTTTTATTGCTCCCGCTTCCTCATCTGCGCTCGTCAAGCCAACTTTGCTTTTTGGGAGGCGAAAGAGGGGTTGAAGCGGACATGTCAAAATGACAGCATCGAAGATATCTATATACACAGGAATGCTTATTCCGGACTGCGTTCCGGAAAAAGTAGCCTACTTGACAGAAAGGGCGGGCACTCTCGGCGCGGAGGTAGGCACTTTCGTCTTTCAACCCCACCGTCACTTTGAATTTAGTGGGGCACTGTTTACTTACAGCCTCTACGAGTTGCAAGTGAATGGGGCCGGTGCGTGGTGAACGGAAGTATTCATCAAGCCATTTCTCGCCTTAACCCCTAAACTAAATAGGAAGCGGGGTACTTGACTAATAGGGGGCAATTGCATTGCACCTGACTGTGAGGGACCTCTTGATACCTTATGTTCACTTCCTAACTAGTAGCCGGTTTCCTGTCGCGGAAGCCTTTTCCCAGTGCGCGGAGCCCCGATGAGGAAGGTGTTAGTGCTTTCTCATGGGGTCAATAATGCTAGTCCCTCTTTTTATGCCAGGAAGAAGATAAGAAAAGGCGAAGCCTTCTCTTGGTTTCCCAACCTGTTGCTTCTAAACGCTGCCTCTCTCGGCTGGATTTTGGTCCAGCCTACTGCGAGGATCCCGTATCCCGTACATCGTCTTTCTCCCTCCTGGGTTCCCGTGGTTCCTATGCCGCCGCGTTTCCCGGTCCTTTTCATTTAGTGCTTCGACTCGAAGCGATAGCTTGACGCATTTTCCGTGGATAAGATGGCAGTGCTCCAGCTCACTAAAGAATGGGACGGCAGTGGTCCGCCGGCAAGCTCGTTCTGATCCTGGACGCAGTACATTGGAATCCTGAAGCACCACCACAAAGGCCCTGTTGTGCCAGCAGCCAACTCCGGCGTGTCAGCTTAGTTATCCTCATCAAGCCACAACCTTGATGTCTAGCTTCCCAACTGGCCCTTTCCCCCGGATCAATGAAGAAGAGAGAAGTCAGTTGATTCTTCCGAAGAACCGGAAGCGAAGCGCTATGCCGGGGCGAGGGGACGGGAAAAGAAACTGCTCCAAAGAAAGATATTGGGGTTCCCATTGCTTCTCCACGCCCAACGAGATGTACCAACCTTGGGATGCTTTACTCCTAACCCCACGGCGGTTCCGAGATGGAGCTTAACCTGAGTCTCGGTTAAGAACGGCGATGATCTACGTTTCACACGGCGCACGATTCCATGGATAGTTTCATTCGAGATCATGATGGAGGACATAGCTTACGATCATCGGCTTTGATCATGACACTAGGCATTTGATTAGGACATTGCACAATGATCCGAACACTTTGTCGCATCTCTTCGATACGGATACAGTAACGATCATAGTGATCTCCTCTGGTACGTACTGGTACGTCAAGATCTGATTGATCATGAACATCATAAGATGCTGCTCTTCGCGAATCCCAGCATACCCCAGGTTGGGATGGGTAGGCCCACCACTTCACTTTTGCACTTTCACTTAGGCCCGGGCCAAGTCAGTGGGGGGACCTTGTCGGTCTCCTTCCCCCCCCCCCCCAAAACAAACTGTACGTGGGAGTTTCCCTTCATACGGCTCGAATCATTCTCAGATGCCCCGAGAGGCATCTTTCCGTATGATCTGGTGGTTCACACACGCGCAAATGAGCACCGGCCGCAACAACAAGGAACTATGACCAATAGAGTAAGACACAAAGCGTCATACTTCCTTATCTTGTGATGGTTGAGGAGTTTCTTTCTTAGAGGGTGCGGGACGCTTGCGGAGTCTGTGCCTTCCATACCACCACAGGTCGTTCTTGAGCAGATCCTGCTCCTAAACATAAGGGAGGGATAGGGGGAAAGGGGCCCTAAAAATCATATAAATAGGGTTGTAGAAAGACCACTTTCATTCGACGTTCCGGGGCGCCCGATTCGATCGACGAATTTGGCGAGCTGATCCTCTTTGATCCAGGAGAAAGCCCAGTCAGCCACCTTTTCGGTGCAGGTCACGTGACCTACAGCTCGGCCTTCGCTTTTTGAGACTTCCTCTACCCACATCTCTATGTGCCTGCAGCACTTTCATATGGAGAAAGATGGGCTTACCATGTTCCATCAATAGCACCTAACCTATGCCGATTTTGGCGGACCGTGCTCCACCTCGGTGAACTCATGCGGTTCCAACGTGCCTAGAGGCCAGAGGCGAATCCATTCACGGTCCGTAGGACCAACACCATTCGAAGGTTGATGGTCCGCCCTGCCTAGAATAGGAATCTTTGACTGGGCTTACACACATTAGCTCACATACGCTATCCCCCCTTAGCTCACCCTAGCCCCGGGTACGTCGTCTCCAAGGCTTCACACAAAATCTTCACTGACAACATATGAATGCTTTTGTAGGGTCAGGCAGAACCGTTGTTGCCTGATGGGAACTTCCCCCATATTGCTATCAATGTCTTCATGTCGCACGACCTCTTAACATTACACCACTGAATCCCCAATCCTTTGCTTGCTGTGCAGTGGCAGTACCAATATCCACTAATCGTTGTTTCCAGATACGGTTGCCGGTTGACATATCTTCTAATTCGTTGATACGAGAAGCAAATTGTTGTGTGGAGGAATCAATATCTTGACATAAGCCAAGAGGCAGATCTTGTGCCACTCCACCAGGTCGTATGAAACTGGTATGCATCCTGTCTCCCGGGACTCTTTCATAGAATTCCAACAATTTCTCCCGCATCTCAAAAGCCCAAAGGAACGGAGTTGATGCTCCCACATCCATAGCATGAGTAGTTGAAGCAAGTGAATGATTTGAAATTTGAGTTATTTCACAGAATAACACTCTTATATATTGAGCTCGTAATGGTACCTCACAATTCAAAAGTCTCTCTACGGCTGAAGAATGAGCGTGTTCTTGGGCCATCGTAGAAACATAGATAGGGTCAACGACGGAACGAACAACGAAACTTTACGACAGCTTTTTCGTACACGTTCACTTGAATCACATACACAAGTGCTCTCTGAACCGTGCAATAAGGTCACCCATAACACGGCACTCCCACCGGAGTTACCTTAGCCCCGGGCCATGCTATTCCATGATATTGGAAAAAGTTGACTAATTATTATCATCGTCTTGAAAGCTGGGCGCCTTTTAAATATGAGTGGGGCTCCTAGTCTAGGCGGCGCCTTTGTGGAGCCAAACCGATGGAAGAGCAAAAGGGCGAGGCCACACTCGGCTTCGAATAGGAGGGGCGCTTAGCTCTGGATCCCGCCTGCTTGCAGAAATGAATGGATCAGAAAGGGGGCTGGGTTCTATTTCCGGGCCGAGCAGGAGGTGAAGGCCAGAAGAAGAAGAGAAGTGCGCCTTCCCGGTAAGGAAGAGGATAGAAAGGTGCTGTCTTCTATCTTGACCTGTTTCCTGAGGCGTTGGAAATGAAGACCGGCTCAAAGAAACACTGGCGTGCTTTATCTCCCCCATCGTTTCGCCAACAAAGAAGTCATCCTTGACTTGACTATTGACCATTACATCCCTACCGAGCCGCCTCTTCAAAGAATTTACCTCTACCTTTCTTTTTTTAGAACATACCCTTCAAATCAAAAAGAAAAAAAGAAAGAAAAGTTCCGCGTCTGTGATTTAATTGGCCCTAAGGGAATTTACTCGACCCATTCTCCAGTCGCCCGCACTGCTCAAGTGTGCGACTCCGTATGAGGACCTCCTTCCCTTTGCTCTACCCACTCTCCGTTCACACGGTTATCAAAGCGGAGGAAGGGCGGGCAGCAGGTACCACGAGCCCTCTGTCCCACACATCTATCAAGAAGCAAGTGTAGTTCACCGGTTCCACCGAATGCTCCTATCTCTCGGCAAAGATCGTGTGATTGTGCAGTTATGCTTCGGATGCTTCGCCATGGAATAGATCGACTCAGTTCCCCTTCCTTTCCGGTGCACTCGCTTTGTCTCTCCGACACACAAGGAAGGACGCGGTGGGAAGAAAGCTACCCTAGCCTCTCTCCGGTCGATCATTCCGCTGGCATCTTGCATTCACGCCTCCGTTTGACTGCCGCTCGGGAATGTAGTTGTAGATATGTGAGTCTTAGTGGGTCATTGGCTCCACCTCTTATCTCCTTCTACGACATGCTATAGTCGTCGCCATATTCAATATGTGACTTAAGTCATATCTGCCTCGCAGCGGGTCAGCACCTCCGAAAGAAAGGGAGGGAGGACTTCATTCAATGACTCCGCGATTGCCATCTAAACGATCAAAATAAGGTAAAGCTTGAAGATATGTTTTGTACTCGATTAATTTCTCAGTCCCTCTAGTCGGGTGGGCGCCGGCCGGCCGGATCCCCCTAAAAACCGGCCGGATCACGCCATTTGAGGTGGCCCAGCCTAGCATTCATTCGCAAATCCTGTAGTGAAATTGAGACTGCTCGACCTCGGAAGCTAATTCGCGTGTAGGCAGCGCTGTCTTAATACCATTGACTGTATCTATTCATTGATACATTGGCTCGCTCCCCCCTCTTTTTTGAAGAATGAATGAGCCGCTCGGACCTTCCATTTCCGTCAAATGACCCGGCTTCCCCTGGCTCTTCCACCGTCCGGGCTCCCTTTCCTCCCTATGCTCCCCCGGCGTAGGCCCACCACGCTTCGCGCCTGCGGCGTTTTCGCCAGACGGTCTTTGCCAGTAGTGCCATCCTCCCCGCAGGCTGTCTGTATGGGTGGGTTGTCCCTTGCTACTACATTCTGTTAGGCACTATGAATTACAGGAAATTCAGTGGTTGACTTGGACAGCAGGCGGGTTACACGTTCCACTGTGCCAAGATGTGAGGTGCAGGTGGTGATGATCACCCCGGGGTATGCGCTAGCGCCCTTGACGGGCACTACAGGACCTGCCTATGCTCGTGAAAACCCAGGTCGGTCCTCCGACCAGATGTGTGGATAACGAGGCCACCTTCACAACCTTCTCTCTTCTATCTTTATCCAAAGTTAGGTAGGGCGGTTCGCTTGAGTTGCTCAACCGTCCCTTTGCCTGGTGCTCATGACGCGCTATGGAACCTCCACCGTGCTAGCGGCATAGGAGCCTACTCAGCATCAGTGGCTTCATACCGCACTGGAGTGATCCAATATGTGGTTCCGCACGTTCCACCACTTCTCCGTTCATTTCCAATACTGATCGTGAAACACCATGAGCAGCAGGATGTTGAGGTCCGGAATTCGAAGTGAAATTCTTGATTTGCCCGTTCCTAGTCATCATCGGAAAGAAATAAGAAAGAAATAAGAAAGAGATTATTCCCCTAGAGCTTGTCCAGTACCACCAGTACTCAAAATGCATCTCCGCGCGTCTACCTGTCGCTTTTATTAGCCGCCTTGCATGCAAGCGAAGCGCTATTGGCGGCAATTAATAGCTCACTGAGCGATGATTGATGCAGTCAGTCAGTGCCCTCGATTATTCTATTCCTGATAGAAGGATCATGGCGCCCCGGAAGCATTCCATCCAGTAGTAGCATCTCCTTCAACCACGCGAGGACAAAACTGATGTTAGCTACATTCGAGCATTCACCGCACAGAGGCGATCTCGAACACTACCTATGATAATAAATCCAAAGGAAAGGTCGACAAAATGATTCAATATGACTTTATCGGTATTCTGGATTGAGTAAAAAAGGGATATATGAAGTTCAAGGCCTTGCCAAAACCGTCATGGCCCTATTATGTATAGGCCGTACTAAGCCAATAGCGAATAACAAACTCTTTCCTGCTCCCTCGACCTTAATTAACTCCCCCATCCTGCCAAGCCTCAGCTGCTAGCCCATTGTATCTAAGCACACTGCGGCAAATTGATACAAGTAGCTAAAGATCTCGCATCCGACATCTCCGACCGAACGGTTAGGCAACACTAGGGCGCCTGGGTCAAAATTCCGCTTACCAAACAAGATGTCGATAGGCGAACTCTGTAATTCCCCTCCTGCAAAAGTGATAGCGGCTGTAGCATCCGTGTGGAAGAGGGTAAGCTTTTGGCAACACCTTTTTCAGATTGGAAAGGATGAATACTTGTGTTGGGTCCTGCAGACCAGGATAGCCTCAGATCAAAACCTAATAAATGCACCTGGGGTTGATCATATTTTTTGGGCAATAAGTATTCAGGAATTTGAGCACTTATGTAGCTAAAAACTCTGCCACCTGAATACTTGATTCATTAAGGTTGTCACCCTATACCCGGAAGTCTCTATCATTTTCTTTGTCTGTTAAGCTTCACAGGGTTGGGACTCCCTAAATCAAACTGCAATCGTTGTTTATCAACCACTCACAACGACACCGAGATCTTCGGCTTAGCTCCCACAGGTCATTCACCCGGGGTGGAAGATAACAAAAGGGAGACAAAGTCCTAACTAAATCAACACACAATAACCTCAACCTTCTACCCATTCCATCCATCATATCAGTCGAGTCGAGGAGATTCGTTCTTATCTATAGATAAGGCAAGAGAGAACTTATGACCTCGCGGATGGAGAGGGATTCGAACCCCGAGTATTCCTATCAATACTTTGGTTTTCAAGACCGACTCTTTCAACTACTCAGACATCCATCCCTGCGCTCAACCGCCCTATCTATCTGCGCACTGGTAGGTAGGGGCAACTCTATGTGATTCGCTATGCTTGGTTGCGCCCCACCCCGTAAGCTGACTCTATTGCCTAGCGGTTAGTGACACTTTTCCGGTAATACAAATCGCTACGCTTCGCTTCTTTCTATATGATAATATGCACCGTCAGTTGCTGCGCTCCCTGCGGGTAATAGCAAGAGAGTGAAGAACGAACAATCCTCAAAAAAGTCAGCAGTGAATGAGTCCGACTCAAGTTCGTGAGTCAAAGGCGTGGCAAGAGAGCGAGTTCGACTTGCGAACGATCCGCAAGTGAAGGACCGATCCTTTAACGCCAGTACTGTTGTGAGACTGGTACTTGGCGGCTCACGAGCAACATATAGAAAAATGTTGCCCATCACTCCCTCGCTCCTTTTTGAAGGCCCACCGCTCCCCCTTTCTTTAAGTATCTATCCCGGCTTGCATTTTTGCGTGAGTACTACAGTTCCTCCGTAATCACACAGAACACCCAGCTTTGCAGAGCTGCTCTCTCCCCAGTCCACAGCAAGGTGTGGAATCTGGATCTACTGTGTGTTCTGACTCTATTGGATCAAGTCAGATACTAAGCCTTCTACTACTACTACTTAGGAGATCAAATGCTATATTTCAGAGATTGGACTCTCTTACCGTGTTTTTTCAGGGTTGTTCCCGAGCCAGGTTCCCTGGATCCATTCTTACCTAAATGGATGAATGAAGAAGGGGGCGAGCAGATACGACGGCCACACACACTTCTTTTTAGCCGAATAAAGCCGCATCTACTACACAGCTAGGATCAGAGAAAGATTGAGAAAGCAAGATCAAACCTACTCTACTGTCGATTCAAAAGGTAAGCAGCCCCCGAAGACTTTATCAATGAATGGATCAAAGAAGTTTATCTATCTAAGTCATCGTATATAAGGGAAGAAGCCCACCCCTGATCGAAGAATAAAGATGCTAGCCTGGGTAGACTTTAAGAGCTCTTGCTCTGCCTATCCGTCTCGCTCCGTCTTGGAGGTCATAGAAAGATCTGAAGGGCCTACTCTTTTAGTTAATGCCCTACTCTTAATAATAGTGAAAGCCCTCTTCTCTTACCTACTTTGACTCATATCTTCGGTATACCTCAATACAAGACAAGCACTGGAAATGATATTCAAGAAAAACTGGGCTATCGCCCTATCTAAGCGGGTTTCCCCTCTCCTCCACGGGAGACCTCTTTTAGTCTATTTCTGTTCTTGTGTCTATCGCTATCACCCTATTCTGTCTCAATTAAATGAGGGGGAGTACCTTTTCTTTAGCTTCCAACATGAAAGATTGACCCCCTAAAGTGCCAAATATGCAAGTTTGATGAAGGACTACTTACTTAGCTTAGCTAAAGACTAAAAAAAGTGGACTTCAGGAACTGACCTAAGAATAGCACTCTCTCTAATACTCTTGCAAAGAATTCGATAAGTGGAAAATGCTAAAATGCCTTTCATTTCTCTTATAGGGTCTTTCTTTGTCCTACATATAGTATCTTTCCTCCAGCCTATCGAAACTCGTGTTTTTATTAACCAACAACACATGCACTTTGTTAGAACTAAAGAAAAGGTTATTCAATCCACTAGTGCAACTAAAGTGAAGGAATTACCTATTCTGAACCTCCAAAAAGAAAGAGCTCATAACCACTGCTTGTGAACAGTTCTCCTCAACTGAAGGCGCACTACTGTTACTATCAGTCTAGTCTCTCGAGGGCACTCTTTCGATCTCGAACAAACTTACTTCTCCGGAAGAGAGATATTTAGAAAACCCGATTTCCAGTCCTGTGTTAAGAACCCGACTCCAAAGAAAGAAAAAAGAAAAGCAGACTAAAAGAGAACAACAAAAGAGATATCACTTTCGACGATTGAACAACACTTTTATATCCAGATCGGAACTGAACTTGAACCTTCATATCCAGATTTCACTCCACTTTCACTTTCATATCAGGAACGTCGACTTGCACTTTCAATAGTGAATTATTCACTTTCTGGAATTGGCTCATACTCACATAGGCCAAGAAAGACGAATAAGACCTTGAACTCCCTATTTCACGTATAATCGAGAGACTCATAATATCAGTGCCTTGGGTAAATACCTACCAAAGGGAGAAGATTACCGAACTTTTTTCTGTCTTCTTCGCTTCCTAAAATATTTAGGGAACAGGCTGGCTTTCATGTTCATAAGTTCTCTTTGTCACATACATCCATCACTTTCGTCTTTCTTGGCTTACGCAGGTGATCTAATTAATGGGCAAGCCCCACTCAAAGCAATTCAGTCCCGGAGCTCTTTCTTCTAAATGCGGATTCAATAGCACCGGTGACGAAAGCAAAGGATATTCAATCCACTTGTCGTCTTGTGGGCCTGCTTCTTTCCGTTCTTTCTCTTGTTTTGTAGAGGTGTGTGTTGCGCCACGCATACAAATCTTTTTTTTGCCAAAGGGTGATTTTACCACTCGCTTCTGGTTCCAACGGATATGGGTTAGATGGATGGAGTCTTCCTTATTGAAGTGGGCAAGGCAAGCAGCTCATCTCGAATAGGCTGATCGGTGCTACGTGATTTTGGAATAAAAGCTAGACGACTCAACCCTCTTCTCATCTCAAAGCTCGACCTCTGCCACCACTACTGCTTCCCTAGCCAAGCCATACTTCTCATTCTTTGCTTGAATCCATAAAAAACAAATTCTGTCGAGTTTCCTTGCATGGGTTGATTGACCTTGAAGTCCATATATAGATTCCCGTAGTTCATCTCAACTTGACCAACCATTGAGAATGGAACAAATAGGGGAGATGGAATTCTTCTATATTGTCTTTCAACCCTTGCTCTTGCCTTGGCTTCGCCTTCCACCATCAGCTAAGCACCTAACCCATGGGACGGGACCTTCGGTCTAGCCTTTGTTCGGGTATGGGACCGACCTGGGATTCTTCCATCCGAGTGAGTACCGCCCTTCTCATTTGGTTTGAGTATGGGACCGACCTTCTCTTTTGTATGTAATTGGGCTTGCCCGAAACGAAGGACCCTTGGTGTGAGAACCCACCCGATTTGGTAACCCAACGTTTTCACCTACGATTTCTCCCTCATCTTCTTTGCCTAGCCTTTAGCTTCTTTCTTGTCTGATCTTAGATTTCACTGTTAGGAAATAGGGCATTACCTGTCACTCCGCCTTTCTAAGAAGGCCTTTCGCTTAGTTGTCCTTTCTACTAGAACTTCCCTTTAGCAGTTCTGGAACATCTATAGTATGCTTGAATGTCGGCAATTTTTCTATATTCTCTTCCTCCTCGTCCAATAGTTCAGTTCCTTTCCTTAGTGAAATCTGCCCCCATCCATCTTTCGAGAACAACAAGAGGGCATTCTCAAGCAGGCATATTCTTCTTCACTTCCTAAGAAGGCATTTTCTTGCTAACAAGCCATTCTGGCAAACAAAAGAGCTACTTCTATCAAAGAGGAGCAAAGGCTAAGCGGAACTCCTCCCTTCGTGTCTTCTTCCTTTCCAAGCTTGTTGCGGGGAATCTGGGCTCTTTTTCAGCCCCTAAGGACTGCTACTTTGATGAATGAGGCCTGACGGTCTTAATTCCTAATGGTACTCCTACTACTATTACTATTGTTACTGCTTTTGGGAATTGGCATCTTTCTTCATAGGGGCCTAGCCAAGGAAAGCTTTCCCATTAAATGAATGTGCTTGCGTACTCTTCGATTCCTGCGAGAAGTGTGGGACTAATTGAATTTTATTCTTGTCTGCTAAGAGAATTATTCTTCCTTACAGCTTGCGTTTGATGCATCCACCGTACTAAGAGCTCCTTCTTGAAGAACCGATTCTGTAATTAACAACCCCAAAGGCGAATCTATCTAAATAAACCTAAAACTCCCATTATGATTTGAGATTGCCTTGCCATTGCGCCCCTTGGCTTTCTTACTGGATTTCCAGTTGACGGGGAAGGCTTGGCAAAGAAGCTTGTGTCGGAAGAGAAGTGGAAAACTAAGCTGTTCGGGCTTAACTTAAACCTGATTGCCCTAGTAGGAGTCAGAATAAGGTTGAGGCTTGAAGACAAGCAACTGACATCTCAGATCTTGCCATTGCCAGGTGCATGGATGCCCAGAATGCCCTCAGTCTATGTCTGTCTATATAGGCTTTAAGGAAAAAGGCAAGTAAGCCGTAAGCCAAAAATCAAGGCTTTTAAGGACCTTCGACAGCTTATAAATAAGCTAATAACAGATCTTGTGCGTCTTTTGAGATGCGAAGAGAAGTAAGAAGGTTTACTATAGGGATAACGAAGATATGACCATATTTCACATCGATTTTCAACAGACGAGATCGGATAGTAGAATAGAGAGAAGGATTTGCTGCTTTCTCAAAATGATAGAGAGTCAGGAGAGGGTCTATGTTAATAGAGCTCTTTAGATAGGGAAAGTAAAGACGTAACTAGACCGCAGAAAGAATAGAATATTTTACCGCTACATCCGTTGGAGAAGAAAACTCAACAAAGGAAATTCCTATCCTTTCTCTAGTTGAAGACTAATCTGGATATTCCCGAAGATGCTTGACTTCGAGTTCTTGGAGTGACAGCTTTCTTTGTAAACAAGGGTCCCTTACTCTATTACTTTTCCACTTCATTGATTTGAAAGAAGTGACAGAAGAAAGCTACGGGCATATACCCCTGCCCAGGGGGAACAGGTGCCACCTCAACAGCTATATTCTAAATCGTTAAGCCTCGCAACCCTTTCCTTTGTATCAGACCTTTCCCACTTTCCTTACTTTCCTTCCTCACTCAAACTTCAAAAAGTCCTTCCATGAATCTAGTGAAGGAAAACCACCTCTGACTTCACCAAGTCTCCCTTTCTTTGGTCGAAGGCTTCAGGTCAAGATCCTTTTTCCTATCTATTGAAGATGCAAAGAGAGAAGCTTCTTCCTCTTCAAGTTGGAAGTGCAAGAAGAAATGCGGTAAATAGGAGTTCCATCTACCATGCACTCGCCCCACACTCCAGCTAACTTCAGCATACATACTCAGCTAGGAGGATGGTGCCGAGGACACTATGAACACACATGTACTTGGTTGACTTCACGTCCCGTCTCACAACTAGGTAAGTTCAAATAAACAAACAGCTTGCTTGCCCAATCCCTATTGAGAGGATTTCTTGAGCTTGAACTTCCTTTTGTAGCTCCGCTCACAAGGACTTCTTTTCATCCGCAATGAAGCTTATACCACCACTTGGTCAGTAAGGCCTGATTCAAAAAAAAGATCAATCACCCCCTTCCCTACTTCAATGGCAAAGGGGGAATCGCCCTTTCATAGCCGCCCCTCCACAAAATTTATACCTATCCGTTCGACTATAATGATCATGAACGAAGACAGAGAATTGCGTAGATAGGAGGAGGAAACAAACCAACCCAAAAAAACAAACAAAAGGGAATGAGAGAAATGATCGGAACGATTGAGGAAAGAAAGAGAATGGCGGCCCCTTTCCTTTCGCCCAGGGGGCATCGTCATCGGGGACAGGCTTCGAGGGTTCTTCCATATCTAGATATAGAGATAGATGATGATAGAGATCTAGATCTTTCTATAGATGGATCCTTTGAGAAATTTCTATTGAACCGCTTTCAAGATCTATGAACAAGAGAGCTCCAAAAAATCTCCATGTAAAAAACAAGAGATGAATAGATAGGGCTGAGCCGATAGCAGGACTGGGTACGATGATGGGGCGAGAGAGGGAAAAAACCCTTCGGGATGGATCGGGAAAAGTGACCTACGGCTCAGCCCACGAGTTCCTTCCCTTCGCATAGCTCAGTTGACTCCCTTCCCCCTTTTTTCCCAGAATGAATTAGCCCGACACGATGAATCCTGCCCTCCTATCTTTCTTTCTCATTGAATGAACCACTGCCTGGGACGCCCCTATGCCTATGAATTCAATGATTTAAGGGCCTCGGGAGGAAACTTCGGAAAGAAAGCCTACTGGTTGGTCTGGTTGTCCCTCGGCGGTGCCCGGGCGGGCCTCAGTTCAATCTTGCCGATTCTACCTAGACATGGCTCAAAATGAAGGGGTAAGGCCAAGTTTTCTTAAAACAAAACTCTCAGTGCACACTTCGGAGCACGGTCTTCCGTTAGGTCCTTTATGGACGACGAAAGCCCCTTGGCTATACTCTACTCTTCACTTCCGGCTATTCTGTTCTTTTCTTTTGGCTCAGCGGAGCTGAGCTAGGTTCCATTACACTCTGTAGGAAATGCATAGATAGTCCACGTAGCAAACCGAGGCCCTGCGTGCGCCGTATGTACCGCCTACGAATAATAGGTAGCCCACCCCAGGCAGAGTTTGTGAGCCGTGTAATAGGCGACCATTTCGCGCGGTTTGGGGGGCACTTGAATAAGCCACCGGCACCCGGCTGCGTCTTTACCCCTATCCAATTTTTCGGCCAATTCCCCCTTCGTACTACGAAAAAATGAGATTCTTGCTGAATCCGAGTTTGCTGCCCCAACCATTACAAAACTAATACCTATTCTGTTTAGTACTTCATGTGCTTCTCTAGCATATAATGTAAATCTCGTAGCGGATCAATTCCAACGATCCTTTCAAACTAGTACTTTTCGTAATCGACTCTATAGCTTCTTCAATAAACGCTGGTTCTTCGATCAAGTTTTGAATGACTTTCTAGTCAGACCGTTCCTGCGTTTCGGATATTCAGTCTCATTTGAAGCTTTAGACAAGGGTGCTATTGAGATATTGGGCCCTTATGGTATCTCGTACACATTCCGACGATTGGCCGAGCGAATAAGTCAACTTCAAAGTGGATCTGTTGTGCGAAGAGTGTGTTATGAACCGTGGCCGCCTACCTGCTTTGGTTGGTGGGGGCGGCTCCTCCGTTGTGGGTAAACGGGAAACCCGACTCTATGAACCCAAGGAAAGGCTGCACAACTTCCGTAGGGGCGTTAAGACCGGAGATTTTTGTAGTGCTAGCAGGAATGCAAGTGAATGAATCCAATCCCATCCCCTTTAAAATCGGCGAGGTAATACCTTATTGAAGTAGGGCACGCTACGGCAATACAGGACTGACGGGGTGGGGGCTTGCTATCTACTTGGCGAGTCTTCACTGCCCCTTCTGTAACTTCCTTTCTTTCGTTCGTCCACGAGGCAGTCAAAAGAAAGAGAGAAAGGGGCGGCTATAACGCAGGAGTCGTGGCGGTTGTATGCCACAAGGTCCCTATAGACAAGGGAACAAGTGAATCATCGCTTTTGGGCGCACGCAGCCCTCTACCATCCATCCCATTGCATTCCTCTCGTAGAGTACTGTACCGTCTCATACCAGATACATCTATGGAAAGAAAGGATTTCATAAAAAATCTGCATTTTTCTATTTTTTATCCCCATGCATTCCGTTATTCCCGTAACTATGGATTGATTGTCCCTACCTAACTAAATGGTAGTGGTCTAGGGAGCGCAATTGCTAGAGCACGGGAGAATGGAGAGTAATGATTTAAGCAAGAGCAGCCGGACGGACTACTATAGTCAGTCTAGTGACTACTATAGTCTTTTCTTTCTTTGTAGTTAAGTAATAATGTTTGGTATAGCAGCCTTTCCGAGCAAGTCTCTGGGATCTCCTGTAAACCCCCATGATGTGGTAAAGGGATGATATTAGGGGAAGCAGTGAGTGGAGATTCCCCTGCGGAGAGCCGGATGAGGGGAGACCCTCACATCCGGTTCGGAGGGCGGGGATATCCCGACCCTACTATCATTATGCCTTTGCAATGTTACTTGGTTTAACTCCATTTGTGACCTTTTCTCGTATGTGGGACTCTCTATCTTCTTGGGTAGATTCTAGATCGTCTTTCATTTTGTTAGTGAGTAGTTTTCTTATTAATAAGTCAAGTCAAGAGTAATAAGAGAACTGTAGGAGCTTGCCAGCACGGCTTGGTAAGCAAGCTACCTGTTATGTAGGCGCCAACACCCAGTTCTTTCTCTTCTTTCTTTTTGATTTTTTATTCTCGTTTTTTTACTAAACGTATAATCTCCTTTCCGGGGAAGGGGTAACATAGACGGAGGCACATGTAGACAGATACAGACTTTTTCAATCTTTTGCCTAAGCGAAGTAGTTGATCCCTCCGAGGTAAGGGTGAATCGAGACCGAAAGCTACTTATAAAATTGCATAATCTGAACACATAGTTTAAGTAGAAACTGTTAAAGCTCACTGGTCTCGAAACGGCCGGCTTTGGTTCAGCTCTCGGGGCCACCTTACACACTAATAAAAACGTTAGCTTCCTTCCCCACTCATTGCCCTCAGTTTAGGCCAAAAATTCCAATTCGATTCAAAGATCAGAATCATACCTCCAGCGGGCAATGTCGGCTCAAGAAATGGAAGTTGTGAGATGGAAAGAAAACCACAAAAAAAGAACTGAATTAGGGATCAATCCATACGCGGCTTGCCTTCTCCCCTTCCCCATAGTAAGCCAGCCAATAGTACCATAACTTAAGAAGTTCTCTTAGCTAGCGCATGTCAATTAATGTGACCACCGCATGCTCCGGCATGTTTCATCAATGATTTGTTTTCGAATCCTATCTCTCTGGGAAAGGTATCTTTTTTCAATTCGAACAATCAATGATTTGTTTTCGAATCCTATCTCTCTGGGAAAGGTATCTTTTTTCAATTCGAACAACGGTATCCCTACCTGGCAAACTATCCTCGTTTTCGAAGTCCCTAGTTTTGTTGGTGCAATAATGCTCCCTTATGGTTTTGAAGATTGTTGACATAAATAGTTCTGGGACTAATGTGTTTGCTAGTGCACACAGAAGAAAAAAGTCCCTGAGGTATCGAGGAGTTTGCTTACAACTCCGAAGGATAATCTCTTGTCATGTGACGAAGGTTATCACCGAAGATTATGCTGAGAAGAGTGACCCCTCAAAAATTGCTGATGAAAAGCAATCTGTTCGGAGCATGTCCGAAGGATATGAAGGCTGCCGAAGAACTGAAGACGAAGCGAAGACGTAGCATTTGTTTCGTTGTTCTTCTTCGGTTATCTTGAGTCATAGGACCTCTGTACTATTAAGAGGGGTAGAGTGTTCGAAAGCTTTGATTCTATGATGCTTAACCCATCCTATGAAAGCTGTGAGAGAAATCTCTTTGTGCTCCGAGAGAATACTTGCCAGCAAGAGACTGTGATCTTCTGTGTTGCAAGAGATTTGTCTCGGACCGAGGAGTTAGTATTACTTGGTCCGCAAGTAATATTACCGTTGCTCGTTCTTCCGACCGTTGGAGTCGTGGCGTTTCACCATTGGCTGAAACCCATGTCCATTTTGGTCATTTCCCTCATGGGAAGGCTGCGGCTATAAATAGCCACCCCGCACCGGCTTTTGTCGGTGGCTGCTCCGTTTGATTTGAGATAAGACTGTGTGAGCAACCCCCTCTCCAAGAGTGATTTGAGTTTAAAATCCATTCGAGAGAAAACCCCTAGAGCCGAAGAATTAGATAGTGGTTCAGCATCACTGGAATCTAAGTTTAGTACGCTCCACCTGTTACTCTTGAGAGCTGCAGACTCTCTAGACGGATAGGTGTCAATTTCTTCAGAGACCAAGAGTAATTGTGGTTCTCGAAGAAGAAGTCTGTGAAGGTTTGGAGATCGCCTCAAGCATCTACCCCGAGTAATCGGCATTGGTTGACGAACCAATTGTCGAGGAGAATAGGGTGAAGAGAGTTTATCTTCAGTGTTAAGTCACAGCCCCTCCAACCAGACGTAGTTCTTTTGCAGAAGAACGAACTGGTCAAACAAATCCTTCGTCTCCACCGAGCTATCTGGTCATGTTTTCTTTCCTTGTTCATTTCCTTCGATATGTATGATATCCATCGTAGCTGATTTTCCTTCGCGCTAGTTTATTTCCGCTGCTAAGTGTTTGGAGTTTTGAAGTTTCGAAAGAAAATTTGAAACTACCATTCACCCCCCCTCTGGTAGACATACTTCGATCCTACAATTGGTATCAGAGCGGGTTCTCCCTATCTCTGCTCATTTTGGTCTAACAACCTTGGAGTTTAAGTATGTCTTCAGTTAGCTACAAGTCGCATCTGAAGATCCCCATCTTTGATGGGACGGATTATCCCTTCTGGAAGGAGAAGATGAAGATTCGCCTCCGAGCTATCGATGAAGAGATGTGGAACGTGGTCACAAATGGACTAAACTTTGAGATTGCCCAGGTTCCCAACGATCAAGAAAGGAGGCTCATTCAGTTGGATGCGCAGGCTAAGGATGAAATTGGTGGTCATCTCTCTCGGACTCAATTCCTTCGCTACCGCCGATGTGAAACAGCTAAGGATCTGTGGGACATTCTTGAGAAGATCAACGAAGGTGTCTCATCACAGAAAGAAGCTCGCGTCGACACCCTCCGTGCCAAATTCAATCGGTTCCGAAGGATTGGAAATGAATCTTGTCAGCAAACCTTTGATCGTCTCAGTGACATAGCAAATGAACTGCAAGGACTTGGTGCTAAAGACATCACCGATCATGAAGTGGTCAAGAAACTGCTTCGCTCACTTGACAGTTCCTTCGATACTCTTGTTCTCATGATCCGCGAACGCCCTGATTTCAAAACCCTCGACTCTGCTCACATCATGGAAAGGCTCAACACTCATGAGGAACAGGAAGAAGAAAAGAGAGATCTGTATGGCTCCAACAAGAAGAATCATGCTTTGAAGGCTACTGGAGAATCTTCAACCGAAGAAATTGGCGAAGAAGATTCTGATGACCCTGAAAGAATCAGCAAAGACCTCGCTCTCATCACCAAGCGTTTTCAGCGTTTCCGACAGAAAAATCAATTCCAGAAGAAAAGTTCAAGCAGCTCGAACAGCTCAAAAACTAAACCAAGTGGAGAATACACCTGTTTCAAGTGCAAAAAACCAGGACACTTCATCTCTGACTGTCCGCTCTGGGAAGCAGAAATTCGAGCTAGTGGACGATATGATACCCCTCCGCCGTCAAAAGGAAAAATGAAGAGCAAGCACTACGACTCTGACGACGAGAAGAAATCCAAGAAGTTCTTCAAGAAAAAGGAGAGCTCTTCCTCCAGATCCTCTTCAAGGTCCTCAAAGAATCCAACGAGATCTTCTTCGAACCGGAAACACACGGCTCGCAAGGCCAAGGCATATATCGGGAAGGAAATGGACTCCGACGAGGAAGAATCGTCTGAATCTGAAGAAACTGAGGATTCCGAGGAAGATTCTGACTCAGGGATGGCTGGCATAGCATGTGCTGCAAGACCGGCATCAAAAACCCTCAAGGAAAACTCAAGTGACAACGAAACTCCCGCGTTCTGCTTCATGGCCAAAGCTTCGAAAGAAAAGGTATCTTCCAGGAACCACTCGATTCACTCTAGTGATCAGTTTTCTTCTGATGAAGATGATTGAGTAAAGCTTATCAAAATTGCCAAGAAGCAACAGAACTCACTTGAAAAACTTGAGAAAACTCTCAGAAAATCTGAAGGGTTGTTGGTTGAGGAGATGGAGAAAAATCAATCGCTGTCTGAGGAGTATTCCACTCTAAAGGCTCGATTGAATGAACTCACAGATCGTCATGAATTTCTCTCGGCTGATCATGAGAGATTGACCTATGAATCTCTGAAAAGGAAACAGGAACTCCTTTCACTGAGAGAGGCTCATGAGGATTTGACGAAAGAAAATTCTCTTCTCACCCAACAACTCAAGGAAAAATCTGATGTTTTCATTCCTCCTTAGTTGAAATGTCTTGAAAGTAGCAATGCTGATAACAATGCTGAATCTTCTGTAAGTGCTAACCCCTCGGTCGAGGAAAATGGTTCTGTCTCTGATGAAAATGACGGGTTAAAGGATCTTCTTCGGACAGGACTGCTCAAATCCCTCAGGGGATATCAAACCCTTTGTGATGTCCTGAAGAAATCCATTCTTCACAAAAATCCCAGGAAGGAAGGAATTGGTTTCGAAAGGAAACTAAACGAGAATGGCACATACTGGACACCTGATCAATATCCACGCACTGTCTGGGTGCCTGCCAAGAGCAAAACGCTCGAACCTGCATTAATGTCTGGATATGACTGTCCCATTCCTGAGTATTCTTATGATGATTCTCTGGACAACTATAAGTTGTTCAAAAACCAACGTGGTGAAGTTATTGCTCGCTATGTTGGACCTAACTGCAGGAATGGATCTCCTAAAAAGTCCATCTGGGTGGAAAAGAAAACTATCGAGGCATTACCAGTGAAAACTCTTCTAACCATGCAGGAAGAAAATGCTCGATACGTTCGTGAAAAGCTTCGACAGAATGACTACATGCATACCTCGTCAAATCATTATTATCATTCATCTGGACGAGATTTCAATGCTTACTCGTTTGATTACCTTCGTACTCATTCTGGAAGCAACTCACATGCTTTCCGAAAGAATTCTTATCCTGCACGCTCATATGTTTCGAAGCCACCTGCAAAGATGTGGGTGGTTAAGAAAAATTGATTTTCTTTCAGGACTATGTCTCCGGGTGTACTGAATGGATCATGGATAGTGGATGCACTAGTCATATGACCGGAGACAAGTCATTGTTTGTCGACCCCAACCTTACTGAATCTTCTCAGAAGTATATTACTTTCGGCGACAACAACAAAGGAAAGGTATTGGGACTAGGTAAAATTGCCATATCCAAAGACAAGAGCATCGATGATGTTTTACTTGTTCAGTCTCTTGGATTTAATCTTATGTCTGTTGGTAAATTGTGTGATCTTGGCATGCTAGTACTATTTTCCATCTTCAAGTGCATTGTGTTTATGGCCTCTGACAATTCCTTCGTCTTCGAGGGAATTAGAAAAGGTGATCTATATATTGTGGATTTCTCTAAAGGTCCCACAGTCCAAACTTGTTTGCTGGCTAAAGCAACTGAGGGTTGGCTGTGGCATCGCAGACTTGGTCATGCAGGTATGAGAAATTTGCAGACTCTCGTGAAGAAAAATCATCTGCGTGGCATTCCCGAAGTAAAATTCGACAAGAATCGTCTCTGTGGTGCTTGTGAGGCTGGAAAATTGGCAAAGAAGCATCACTCTTCAAAAACAGTCATGACTACTACAAGGCCTCTAGAAATTCTTCATATGGATTTATTTGGGCCACAAAATTATTCCAGCTTTGGTGGCAGTCATTATGGTCTGGTTATTGTTGATGATTTCTCTCGGTATACTTGGGTATTCTTTCTCGAAGATAAAACATGTACCCAAGACATCTTCAAAAGATTCGCAAAGAAGGCCCAGAATGAATATGATGTGCGCATCAAGCATGTTCGGAGAGTGACAATGGCACAGAATTCAAAAATACTCATATTGAGGACTTTCTTGATGAATATGGCATAACTCATGAGTTCTCTGCAGCTTACACTCCGCAACAGAATGGAGTTGTTGAACGAAAGAATAGAACTCTCATCGAAATGGCTCGAACAATGCTCAGTGAGTATAAAACTCCTATTCGCTTTTGGGCTGAAGCCATTAATACTGCTTGCCATGTTATCAATCGTGTTTATCTTCACAAGTTCTTGAAGAAAACATCTTATGAGCTTATCACTGGCAAGAAACCAAATGTTTCTTATATGCGTGTTTTTGGTGCACCTTGCTATATTCGTGACATGAATCACAGTTCTAAGTTTGCACCAAAAGCACACGAAGGTTTTCTTCTTGGTTATGGCTCGAACTCGCATACTTATCGAGTCTATAACTCTCACCATGGGAAAGTTATGGAAACGATAAATGTGCGATTCGATGAATCTAACGTCTCTCAAAAGGAGCACCTGCCAAATGTGATAGATGAACCATCCATCTCGGAAGCAATTCGACAAATGGCAATCGGAGATGTCAGGCCAGTCGAAGGAAATGCTCATGATTCGTCCGATGATGATGCTCCTGTGTTTGGACGAAGAGCTCCTCAAGAGAATGCTACTACAAATGCTCCTCCAACACAAAATGCAGATGGCGAACAGAATGCAAATACTGATGAAGAACCCGAGGAAGATGAAGAAACCGATGAAAATGGCAATGTTCATCCTCGGGTGGCTAATCGAGTTGATCCAACACTCATCCTCAAAGATCTTCAGAATCCAGGTCATCGACCGACAACTCGTTCTCGCCCTCGTTTAGCTAACTATTGTGGCAGTTTCTCCTTTGTATCTCTTTCAGAACCTACAAAATACGAGGAAGCCATGAATGATCCTGATTGGATGAATGCAATGCAAGAAGAGTTGGTGCAATTCGAACTTAATGATGTGCGGGAATTGGTGGATCGACCAAATCCCAAGAAGCACAATATCATCGGCACTAAGTGGATATTTCGCAATAAGCAGGACGAAGATGGTATTGTGGTAAGGAACAAAGCTCGACTCGTTGCTCAAGGGTACACACAGGTAGAAGGTATTGACTTTGGCAAAACTTATGCTCCTGTTGCACGCCTTGAAGCAATTCGTATTTTGCTCGCTTATGCAAACTACAATGGTATCAAGCTTTATCAGATGGATGTGAAAAGTGCTTTCCTCAATGGTGTGATCGATGAGGAAGTTTATGTTAAGCAGCCACCTGGCTTTGAAAACCCTGAGTTTCCGAACAAAGTTTTCAGGTTGAAGAAAGCTCTTTATGGTCTCAAACAAGCCCCTCGTGCTTGGTATGACACCTTGAAGAAGTTTTTGATCAACAACGGGTTCAAGCCGGGATCCACAGATTCCACTCTATTCACACGCGCTGTTGATGGTGTATTATTTGTGTGTCAAATATATGTGGATGATATCATATTTGGTTGTACTAACAATGATTGCAACATGGAGTTTGGACGAATGATGTCCAAAAAATATCAGATGTCCATGATGGGGGAACTCAAGTTTTTCCTCGGACTACAAATTCGTCAACAGGCAAATGGCATTTTCATTTCTCAGGAGAAATACCTTCGTGATTGCTTGAAGAAGTTCAAGATGCAAGACTTCAATCAGAAGGGTTACAAAACTCCGATGCCCACAAATGGTCAACTAGATTCCGATGTGTTTGGTAAAGATTATGATCAGAAAACTTATCGCTCGATGATTGGATCTTTGCTTTACCTCTGTGCATCCAGACCTGATATCATGTTGAGTGTATGCATGTGTGCTCGTTTCCAAGCTGCACCGAAGGAATCGCATCACAAAGCGGTCAAGCGTATTCTGAGATATTTGGCTCACACCCCCACCTTAGGTTTATGGTATCCTAAGGGAGCACAGTTTGATCTCATTGGCTATTCAGACTCAGATTATGCAGGTGACCGTGTGGACAGGAAATCTACCTCGGGGACATGCCATTTCCTCGGTAGATCTTTAGTATGCTGGTCTTCAAGGAAGCAAAACTGCGTCTCACTGTCTACGGTTGTGGCTGAATATATTGCTGCTGGTGCTTGCTGTACTCAGTTATTGTGGATGAAGCAGACACTGAAGGATTATGGCATCAAGGTCAAGAATATCCCTCTCCTATGTGACAATGAGAGTGCGATCAAAATTGCGAAGAATCCTATTCAGCATTCTCGCACCAAGCACATTCAGATTAGACATCATTTCCTTCGTGATCATGTTGCTCGTGAGGATATTGTTATTGAGCACGTCAAGACCGAAGACAATCTCGCTGATATTTTCACCAAGCCTCTCGATGAGAAAAGATTCTGTGCGTTACGGTGTGGCTAAATATCCTGGACTCCGCAAACGTGCAGTAGACTGGACTCGGCACCCAGGCAATCACTTCCACATCTTTGAAGGAATGGGTGCACAACACTCTACGAATCTGAAAATTTCGACAAAGTGAAATTTTCTTTCGGAGAGTGAATATATTAACGAAGAACTAGACTTACCGGGTGCCACGATAATTGTGCGCCGCTCGGGGTCACTTAGTTCTTATACGGTGGGTCGCGCCACCACATTTTTCTTTGAAAGCGTTCTGATTGAATCTCTTTGTTTGATTCTCTTTCGTTTTTGTTCTAAATGCACAAATTGATCTGGTCTCGAAATTTTTCCTGATGTCCTTGTTCACGGAAAAAGTCTGACCGAAGTTTATCTTCTTTGGCTTATGCCGTCCAATTTTGGTTTTTCCCGCCTAAGATAGGACCACCTTCTTTTGACGGTTGCCTCGTGTGCTGTCTCAACTGCTCCATATCTATTGCCGTTCAATAGGAACCGTCTGGCTGTCTCTGCCGTCCGATCTGATCCATCCCCACCTATATCTACCCCCTCTGGCCCGCATCGACGCCATTCGCTTCTCCTTCTCGCACCTCCCGAACAGATTGCCCGTACTGCTCGCCGCCGAGCACCTCGACGACGACGCCTGCTCCGCCGCTTCACTGCCGGAGAGTGGACGCCGAAGTCCTCCATTGCCGCCGCGGCTCATCTCCTTCACCGCGTCGCCATAGTCGCTGCACGTCACCGAACTAGGGTATGCGCAGCGCGAACTCAACCTTCCATCAACTCGGTTCGAGTTCTACCGCAGTAGTATTTCGGATGAATTACCGCTGTATTTCCAGATCTGTTAGGTTTAGAAACTTTTCCGGATGCGGTTTGTAGTTGTTCCTCGCATCATTTCCATTCTCAGATCTCTTCCGATGGAAAACTCTGTCACCTACAAAAATCGCTGTGTGCATTTATAACGCAAGCTTGTTTTTCCTCGCGTTTTTTCCTTCGTGTTTTCAGGTGCATGCAGTCAATGGCAGATTCAGCTCATCCCAATGCTCGCACAGATGGCGATGATGTTGTTCTAGGCACAGCAGATGAATCCAAAGCTCCCAATGCACAGGCCCCAACGGTAGGGCCTCCGAAGAGAAAACGTGGTGGTGAAGAACCGAGCCAAAACAATGCTGATCCTCCCAAAAGAAGAAAAGGTGGACGTAAACCGATCGAAAATGCTGCTGAGATGATTTCCCATAGCAAATATGACACCAAGCCAAATGAAACCCAGACTCAGAAGGCATGGCGACATCAACGGATTCGACGCCACTGGGTCACCAAGTGGTTTAACTATCAGGAACTCCATCCTCGTTATGCAAAGCTGTTTGCATTTCACCCTCCTCTGGGAGATGTTCGTGAAATTCCCCTCATTCCTCAAGGCGCACCAGCTGTTCGCCCTCCTCCACCTGAGAATCCTCATCCCTCCTCAATGATGAAACCCTCGGATTATCCTCTGGAAATTCTCAAGAAACAGAAAGCTGCTGTAAGGCGTGCAAGACTAGCTGCTAAGAAGCAGGCCAAGGAAGAAGAAAATGTTCGGCTGCTGCAACAAGACATGAAAAAGCGGAAGAGTGAAGGTCGATCAAAAAGGTTTCATGACCCGAATGTGTCATCTTCGTCTCGCAAACAGAAGAGACCGAACAAAAGGCGCCGCACCGATGAAGAAGAAAGTTCCGATGATGATGATCCTCCTCCTATGACTCACGAGGAACTTGCTCAAGTCAGTGAGCAAGTAAATATAACAACCTCCATGGTTTTGCCTGATCTTCGAGCTCCTGAAGCACAATTACCTCTCAAGAAAGCTCGCAAGACTCCTGCCACCACTGTGACTATGAAGCAACATGTGGTAGTTCCTCCTCTAAGCTCACTCAAACCTGGCGAAGAAATTCCTAGTACTAATACAGCTACAGCCGAGCAAGTTGCTCCTTCCTCCTCTATTGCTGCTGAAGAAATCTCAGACCCTGGTTTGCATGCATATGATATCAATTTCATCATGGAGAAATTGGATTGCTTCTTTGAGAATCCCTTCGATGGAAATGTGGAAGACTTGCCTATTCCCTCTGCGATCAAAATTCAAGCATCAAAAATTGTTGCAGATCTGCGCAGTGACTCAATTGATATTTCCTTCTACATCAATCAGCAAGAAGATTTGAAGAAGCAGCTAGAAAATGCTCGATCGAAATTTGTAATCTCTGAAATTGAAAATTCTATGCTGGACTCAACGAAGTCGTTATCACTTCTGCGCAGTAGGCGATTGGATCTTCATGCACAGCTGGAGACCTTCGTTCGTAAGATTTGCTTGGAGCATCAAGCAAAAATGACTGGTTACACTGATTTGGTTCAAGGTCATATTGATCAATCAGCTCGTCAGAAGATCAAGCTTAGGAAGAAGCCTGCTGTCAAAAAGTCTTCAGTTCCAAAGCCAAGATCTCCTGTAGCTGCACCGAAAGAAATCGTGGCTCCGAAGCAAAACTCTCCCTCGCCCGTTCAAAATGAGCCCGTTACCTCTCCTGCTGCTCTGCCAAAAGTTGATGCACCACAAAAGCACTCTCCTTCACTGGTTGCTGATGAACCTATTGCTGTGCCGCATACAAATGTCTCGCCGAAAAAAAATGTTTCTCCACCTGCTCATGATGAATCTGCTGCAATTCCCTCACCAGTTAATTCACCTCGGCCAACTGAATCAGTGCCTGAGGCAGTTATTCCTCCTGTTTCTGAAGAAGGTGAAATTCCGCAGTCTGTGCCTAGCAACTCTGCAATGCATTCGGCTGAACCATCTGAGACGACTGCTAATCCCAGCGTCGAACAAAATGTCAGCCTGCCCGAGCATCACCCTGAAGCACCTGTTGTCCATGAACCAGTTGGTTCGCCCGAAAGAGTGGAAACATCCCCAAGGGCTCCTTCTCCAGCTAGGGTTCCAACCCCTCCTGAAAGAATGGCTACATCACCTGCTCGAAGCCCCTCTCCTCCTGCTGTGATTCCCCAGCCTGTGTCTGAGAAAACCGCTGTTCATCAAGAAGTGCCTGAACCATCCGCTGGTAAAACCATTTCTGAACGTGAACCGCCTTCCGTGGTATATGGCAATGAATATTTCACTACCGAAGAAGAATTGAAGATGCCGTATCCTCGCGAATGTGTTCCTATCTTTCCTACTGGTGCTGGTGCTCATGGTCCCATTTTTAATCGGAACACTCATCCGAAGTTCTTCCAGACCAGTCCTTACAATAGTCCTCGCACCTCTCATTCTCCTCGGTTCTGGACGAATGAACAAGCGATTTACTACACTCGTGTGCTCTATGAAAGCAGAAAGATATTCCCTCACGAATTCCCTGATATTCCTGCAATGAGAAGCCTGGATTGCTTTCGGAAGCTGCTCGATGTTATTGACGATGCTTTTCTGACCCGTGTATTTGCCTTCGAACATCCCTGGAATCGTGAAGTCATTCTCCAGTTCTACGCAACCTTGTATATCTCAGGAGATGAATCAAATATCTCTTGTTGGATAATGGAGTGGATGACCGAAGGAACTCATGTCAAGTGCTCCACCCTTGATTTTGTCTGGCATTTCCGATTTCCTCGTTTTGAGCATGGTGATCGAGAAATTCGAGTGCACTCTATCGATGATGTATCCGATGAAGATTTCAAGTGCACTATGGACCCCGAGAAGATAAAGGATTATGATGGACCGCCTATTCCTGAGCATTTGACCTTTGAAAATCAAACCCTTTATCATTTGCTCACCTACACCATCTGTCCTCTGGCTGGCATGAACTGTGATGGAGCAATCTCAGATATTCTTCGGAATACTATATATGCTATTTCTCAGAGATTCGTCTTCAATGTCGAAGACTTATTTCTCCGAATTTTGAAGGATTCTGCTCAGCACCCAATGTGCCTAAAATTCTTCGCTCCTTGGATCCAACTAGTCATTGATAATTCCATGAAGACTATTTATCTGGCCAAGGATGCACACAAGAGCTTTATCCCACCAGTTCGAGATACCATTCAAGCTCTGGAAGATTTCTCTTCGGGCAAAGCATCAGACTCTGGCCTGTCCAACTATCATAGCAAGTTTGATGGTCCTCGTCTGCCTCAGCGCGATACTTTTCTATCGTCTATTCAACCACCTTCGCAGCTGGAAGTTAGTCTTCGGACGCAGCAACTTCTCCTGCAACATATTGCTGAGGACCGACGCGAAAAAGAACTGCTTGCCTCTCAGCTCAATGAGATTAACAATCGTACACGTCTTGTGCATCTGGTGACTGACGAGAACAAGAAAAGGCTCTGGAAGTTGCTCCGAAATTTTTTCTCAACCAGACAGCTAAACAACGCGAACCTTTCGGAACTATATGATTATCTGGACAAGGATTCACTGCTGATGATCTCAAGGATTGCTCATTTTCTCTTCCACCGCGTGAAGCATTGACTGATACTCTCAGACTTAAACTACGGCGCATTCTTGATGAATCTGAAGCTACATCACCGCCAAAAAACCTGATGTTGCTAAGTCATTGAAGGAAGCTCTTCCAAGTGCTCATGTCAATATTCCTTCGTCTTCAGCTCAGCCTCAAGTTCCCGTCACCCGAGGAGATTCTCAAGCAAATCCCAAAGAAATTGATCCAGCAAGTTCTGATGACGATGATACTTCTGATAGCTCTGCTGGAGATGCCACTGACTGATGCCTACTTTCTTCGTGAACTCCAGTTATTCCTCACCTTTTTGACACTTGTTGACAAAAAGGGGGAGAATTACATCGAGTTTATTTTGCTCTTAAGTTTCTTCTCGGTCGTTTAAAACTTTTGATGTGTTTCTCGCTCGAGTTTACAACTGCTTGAATCGCTTCTTTACGTTGTGTTGTAAAACTCGATGACATCTGCGCTGTAATGTTAATAACCCCCCCCCCCCTGCTGCACTATATTCTCTCGAAGTATTTATTTTGCAGGTGGACTTATTAGCAGATGTCATATCTGATTAACACTGAATTTTCTCTCGATGGATATCTTGTCATAGTGTGAATCAGTGAAATGGATGAAATCTCCCCGAATGAATTACCTCTGCAGAACCTTACTCTGGACCTTCATTCGTAACCCTGCACATATTTAGGGGGAGTATATTTCATCAACGAAGTAACACGTCACTTCCTCTCATATTTCCTATTGTTTATCTTCACCTCGATGTTTATCTATTTTGTCAACAATCGTTCAAAAAGGGGGAGATTGTTGGTGCAATAATGCTCCCTTATGGTTTTGAAGATTGTTGACATAAATAGTTGTGGGACTAATGTGTTTGCTAATGCACACAGAAGAAAAAAGTCCCTGAGGTATCGAGGAGTTTGCTTACAACTCCGAAGGATAATCTCTTGTCATGTGACGAAGGTTATCACCGAAGATTATGCTGAGAAGGGTGACCCCTCAAAAATTGCTGACGAAAAGCAATCTGTTCGGAGCATGTCCGAAGGATATGAAGGCTGCCAAAGAACTGAAGACGAAGCGAAGACGTAGCATTTGTTTCGTTGTTCTTCTTCGGTTATCTTGAGTCATAGGACCTCCGTACTATTAAGAGGGGTAGAGTGTTCGAAAGCTTTGATTCTATGATGCTTAACCCGTCCTATGAAAGCTGTGAGAGAAATCTCTTTGTGCTCCGAGAGAATACTTGCCAGCAAGAGACTGTGATCTTCTGTGTTGCAAGAGATTTGTCTCGGACCGAGGAGTTAGTATTACTTGGTCCGCAAGTAATATTACCGTTGCTCGTTCTTCCGACCGTTGGAGTCGTGGCATTTCACCATTGGCTGAAACCCATGTCCATTTCGGTCATTTCCCTCATGGGAAGGCTGCGGCTATAAATAGCCACACCGCACCGGCTTTTGTCGGTGGCTGCTCCGTTTGATTTGAGATAAGACTGTGTGAGCAACCCCCTCTCCAAGAGTGATTTGAGTTTAAAATCCATTTGAGAGAAAACCCCTAGAACCGAAGAATTAGATAGTGGTTCAGCATCACTGGAATCTAAGTTTAGTACGCTCCGCCTATTACTCTTGAGAGCTGCAGACTCTCTAGACGGATAGGTGTCAATTTCTTCAGAGACCAAGAGTAATTGTGGTTCTCGAAGAAGAAGTCTGTGAAGGTTTGGAGATCGCCTCAAGCATCTACCCCGAGTAATCGGCATTGGTTGACGAACCAATTGTCGAGGAGAATAGGGTGAAGAGAGTTTATCTTCGGTGTTAAGTCACAGCCCCTCCAACCAGACGTAGTTCTTTTGCAGAAGAACGAACTGGTCAAACAAATCCTTCGTCTCCACCGATCTATCTGGTCATGTTTTCTTTCCTTGTTCATTTCCTTCGATATGTATGATATCCATCGTAGCTGATTTTCCTTCGCGCTAGTTTATTTCTGCTGCTAAGTGTTTGGAGTTTTGAAGTTTCGAAAGAAAATTTGAAACTACCATTCACCCCCCTCTGGTAGACATACTTCAATCCTACAAGTTTTGTCCTCTGCTGTAGTATTCCGGTTAGTAACGGCTTCCTTCTCCCGAAGTTACGGGGTCATTTTGCCGAGTTCCTTCGACAT
>CM077666.1:12955000-12960000 GCA_039707655.1 Elymus sibiricus | reverse complement strand
TAGCGCGAAAGCCATTGCGCGTTAGCGCATCCATTTTCTTGCTTGATTTTTATATGATTTTCTGAAGTGATCTGTCCAACTAAGTAGAAAAGGACACTAGAGTGTGGCTACACGTGGTATAGGGCTGCTCGTCCCGCCTGGTGTTGAGGGAGCTAAAGTGGAACTCTCACATACATGTTCCTTCAGTTTTTAGCTCGCTAAATGATACAGTCCTCGCTGATGGATCGGCAAGTACTCCATGGTCAGCGGCTATCAGCTAACGTTATGGGCCGTTAGTGGTGGTTCACTGCCTATAGTGTTGTAATCCGGAATGCAAGTTTTGTGATAACCGTGTTGTTTACTTTCAGTGTTGTTTATTGTTCACAGCTGGATTGAGCTCAGTTGAGAGTGTCATGCTCTGTCAATATCTGTTGCAGGAGTTGTCATTCTCTGTTACTAGAGTTGTCAATCTCAGATGCAGGAGTTGTCAGTTGCAGCCATTCTCGCTCTGTCAAGCTTGTGACTTGCGTTGTATCTGGTTGGTAACAGCTTGTATCTCGATAGGACTGAATGTAGCCAGGAGTTGTCTTAGGTTGGTCTAATGTGCCAAAATGTTAGTCAAACCACCTAAGTTGTGTGTGTTCTAGAGAGTTCAGCTAGTCCGAGTGATCTGGGTTATCCTACGTTTTATCCCTGTTTCGATCTTATTTTTGACTATAGGGGTTTTGTAGGAGCCCAGCAGCATCCGTGTGACAGAGTGTCATATTAAGGATATAATAATGCTTTCCCCTTGAACCCCTTGCAGAAAAAGTAGGAAAATGGACTGAAATTGTTGGATAAGTGGATTTGCAGTATCTCAACAATCAGAACAGCGAATATTCCATCATCCAAACTAAGCTTCCTCAGATCCTAACCCATTGGTCATTATCGAGCCTCGTGACTCTGGCTGTGTTGATATCTTCGTATTACCTGTTATCATTCTATCTATCTGGTTATTGCTTTATGTGTTGGTTGGTATTGAACTATTTAAGTAGTATAGTTGCTGATTCTATTGACTGAAGGATTGCTATTGTTGACATCTTCTATGATGGAAGCCGAGGGAAAGGCCACCAAGAGATTCGGGTGGGTTGGCCTTCTATATTATCTAGTCGCCCGTTACGATATTCCTTTACGAGAATAGCCTATTTTCGCTTCTAAAGTGCCTTTTTTTCAACAACTCAATAGAACTTTTTTCTTTTTTCATCTTATGTTATTTGCACTTTGGATTTTCCTCTCTCGCATCTGGACTCTTGTTTAGCTTGTTAGAGGGAATGATCCGCCCGGGGATCCGGGGTTTTCCTTCCTACGATGAAGGTCCCTTAAACCGAATGAATATCTCAAGCACTCGAGTAAGCTGTGGACGCACATTGAGGACGAAGGGAACACGCTTCTATCCTTCTGTCATTGGACTGATCATTTCTTTTGGCTTTCTAGGCCATTGATTAGTGAACTTTCTTTTCTAATGAAATAGATCTTTCAAGTTTTCGTATGAGTCTACTAGTCATAGGTTTCTATTTTGTTAGTTCTACCGGAGATAGGTATGCAAGCCACTATGAGTATATATCCAGGTATGCTTCTAACTTCACCTCACGCCATAAACGGAATCCCTATCATGAGCGCAACTATATTTACAAGTTCAGTAGCCTGAGTGAGCTTTGTCCTCAATATGGATGTGGTGATTGTTCATAAACTCCTTGAAAATCAGACAGACTTATTATCAGTGCTCCAAGCTCCATGTGTTCTAGGGCTAAGACTTCGTTGGTGTAGGCTCCCCTTATCCTTCCTCTGGCATTCGCCGATCAATTTCTAAATGAGTGGAATTTTGATTCTCTAACTGCTCAAATAGCAATGGTTTCCTGTTCTGCATTGACCCTAGGATTGGCGGCTTGGCTTAAAGAATATGGGATTCTCTTTCCGGTGGAAAATTGCATCTGAAAATGAGACTGAGACCTACTTTTCGAATTGTCAGAGGCTATGAGATCCACTTTCTTTTGGAAAGGAGAAGGGAGAAGCAGCATTTCAACTGTGTGAGGATGGACTCTAGACCCACTCGTTCTGATTCTGTGATTGCAATTTCTCAAAATGGATCATAAAGTTGATCCTGTTTACTAACTCACTCTCGAAGTAGAAGTACCGGACCAGGTAACCAGAAGATAAGGCCACTTGGCAAGACTGGACTAGTTTAACATGGCTATCTAGTGGAACACTATATATATAGGACTTGTAGAGCTTGAAAAAGCTTGTTTTGGTCTTTTTTCTCTTTTCTGGGCACTGAACTTCATAGACAGACTTACCAACTGATGAGCCAAAGTCGCAAATTTCTTCATCCTGGGAGGGGCAGACTCGACGTTCGTAGATCGAACTTTCATTTCTTCCTTCCATTTCATCTGTTCAAGTAGTCTCCTTTTCAAGTAGATACGCTTTGATACCAGACTGGTGTGCATTCTATGCTTACCCAGCGAGCGAAGGAGCGAGCCAATTCCTCTGTTCTGGTAGAGCCAATTCCTTTGAAGAATTGTTTACTTTTTTGTCTTTCCTCCAGTGAACAGAGTGGAAGACTAGGTATCTTCATAGTTGGCTCTGGAATGATTGCTTGCAGGATTTCATATTTTCCAGTGATCAGCTTAGTTGGAAGAGATAGATAGGAGAAGTGAATGCCTAATGCGCGGTGTGCCAATCAATCCAATTTTGTGAGATCGAGTCAAGATAAGAAGGAAAAATTCTTTGGAGTAAAGTCGCCTGGAAAAAAGAATAGGAATTGATCTAGCTATAGTATAGATAGAGTGTTAGATGAAATGCTTGACAAGGCAAGGAAACAGAACTTCCACATCCTCTGTTCACACTACCTGGATTGGAATTGGTTCTATCGAGATATACTGACTTGAAACAGGAATTTCTTGGTAACTGCTACTTCTTTGAAGCAAGTCCTTTTGGGTTGGCTCTTCTGATATGTGTATTTGCTACCCATACGGAACAATTTCATTGATGAAAGATGGATGGCTATTCTCCACATTTGCCAGCACAGTGCACTTTTTCTTCTATTTCATGATTCCTTTCTTTCTGTCGCCATTTGAAAATGGATTTCTCCTCCTAGTTTTAGTCACACATGTATTTTCCACCTAGGAAGGATGCCCCTACGATCATTCCATGCTCTGCCTTCGCCCGAGTGATCCCCAGGGAATAAAGCCAATAATGGGAGTGTTAGGGCGGAACTTCATTAATGAAAGGATTTGCACTGCCCCACTGTGCCGCAGGGATGAACTTCAATAGCCCATCATAGCACTCTCAATCAGGGGGTTAGGGAACTCTTGAAGATATCGATAGAATAACATTTTTTTTCATAAGTTTCACTGGACGCAGAGCCAACAAGTGCAGTTTTTAAGCGTAAGGTCAGGTTAAAGAAACGCCTATTTTGATAAGCAAGGCATTGCAAACAAATAGGTAGAGCAGAGAGCTAACCTAAGGAGCGATCTCGTTGTAGTTGGTCTAAAGGGGGAAATAAAGGACTGTCCCGCTACTACTTCCTTGATTCCCGGGAAAGAAGGAAGACCGAGGGTAACTATGGAATCCCCCTCAGAACATATGGATCTACCCGATCCATAAAGAAAAGAACCACCGCTTTTAGGAAATTGCATTTTCTTTTGTGAAGGCTCGCTCTCGTTCTTCTTACATCTTTCCCTTTTTTCTTGAGAATTGTATCTGTGGCTACTGCTGTTTTGCCAGTCTGTCTGTCCCCAATAATGAACTCTCGCTGACCGCGCCCTATAGGGATCATCGAATCGATAGCAATAAGCCCTGTTTGAAGAGGTTCGTATACGGAACGCCTGGAAATTCTACTTGGAGCAGGAGATTCAATTAAGCGAGATTCGGAAGCTACAATTTCGCCTCTCCCATCAATATGTTTAGCCAGAGCATTTATAACACGACCCAAGTTATATACGCTCACGGGTATCTGAGCAATTCTTCCTATTGCTTTTACAAAACTTCCCTCTTGTTGCTAAACCATAGCTCTAACTGAGTCAAATTCTACAATTTCTAAGAACGATATGCTTTTTTTCATTTTCCACTGTGAAAGCTTCTCTCAATCCCGACCTAGTCCTTTCTTTCCTGGGCACAGGCTTACCTGGTTGACCGCCCACATTCATTCATTGTTCGTTCTGTTGTGGAATCGAACCACAGAGCTAGCGCAATTGGGATTTAGAGTCCCATGCATGAAACTAAAGAGGATTTTCAGTTCTCTGCTCTACCTACCAGAACCTAGAAGGACACTTCACACCCGATTTGACACAACTAGACTGGAAACACTGCTTGTCAAGAGCACAGACCCCAGTATAGAATACTTTTTTGAGTATGTTGGTAAGGTCCAGTCATCCTCTTCTGTGCTTGCACTTCTGCGTAACTAGGGGTGCAAGTCCAGTACAGCGTACTTTTATAATTGAATCAAAAGCGTCGATACATGAAAAATCTCTATATACGATATTTATGACACAGCATGTTGTTCTATCAACATGATTCCTCAACAATTTTTTCATTGTAACTGACTCTCTGTTCTCACCGTTCCACTTTGGTTTTCGACTAATAATTACCATGATGAATTTCTCTTACTGCTTGGTTCCGCATTGGATTTTGGAAACTTTTGTTGAGAAAGTGGTGTCACGACCGTGGGGATCAAATGGATGGTTCAGGAAAGTCTAGTGAAACGTCACGGTCTAATCATATAGATGACCATAGTGGTATGGTTCCATAGAAAACTACTGGAGGCCATTACCGCCACCAAAATGGTTTCCATGCTCCGTTGGATGATTTGACGATATCGCAGTATCAAGCTAGAATGGTTTCAATTTGTAGGACGGGAAAGAAACCTCATCCTTTGGTGCACACTAACCGATGAAGCTCAACCCTCTCTCAAACTGAGCTATTTCCGCTTTTTCTAACAAAAAGTTTGAGTAGTTCAGTGAAAAACCGATCAAGCTTTCTTCCAT